>JAAGOF010000100.1:0-18863 GCA_010645155.1 Tigriopus japonicus | reverse complement strand
TCTAGGAGACCCAGATTTTGCTGGTCTCGGTTTCCTCTGAGTACCTCGTACATGAACCTGTCTACACTCCACATTGAAACATGTCCCACTACTCATTGATCTACGACACATGTACGGATGGAAGAAGGTGATATTAGGTTAAAGTCAAAACCAAGGGCGACACAATTTAATAAATGTTTGCATGGATGTCCAGCAAAATTTTGGAAACCAATAACATTTTTGAGTGCATTCCAGACAGAAACAGACTTGGATACCCACTACTGAAAAAGTCAGTTTTTTACGACCGCTCTTCCGCCAGGTTTTGGTTGTGCTTGCGTGATATATAATGATGATTTTCTGATTACAAAAATATGCGATTCTATATTTGTATCTAAATTGAGTAGAGCATGATCCAGTAGAAACCATTAAACACACCAAACGCTACCGGTAAGATAAAAATGAAAATGAAGTCCATATTGGCAATTTTAGCTTCCAAAAGCCTGTCTGCCTCCTCCTGCTGACTTTCGAGGGGCTGTTGACAACTCCGTTGACAACTTGCCCGCCCATTGTTGACTTCATTAGGGGTGGTCGAAAGGCTGTCTGCGGAATGTGGTTGAGTTGAGATAGTACTCACTTCGGGTTTCTTCAGAAACAAGAGCGATCCAATTTGAGCAGGACTCGTCACATGCATTAGCACTAGCAATTTTTTTCTCCGATGTCGTCGAGTAATGAAGAGGACCACGGAATATTCGATCACCGTGGACACCACAAAGCAAATACACGCTAAAATCCATGTTTGTAAGGCGTTAATAGCATCCGCAGCCGGAGATATGGCGAACACGGTGTTGGCAATGTTGACCAAGACCAACAAGGTCGTGATGATTAAAGCAATTCGACCCGGTATGCTTTCAGGGGGAATAATGAAGCTCACCCAAGACACAGCCACAAACAGGCCGGAGGGCACAAAGTAATTGAAGATGTAATAGTTGACCTGAATGAAAAAAAGGATTGGGCTCGAGAGCATTAAAAGAATGTAATGCTTTAAATATAACACTTTTCTCCTGATTCGCTCACCTTTCGTTCTAATTCTATTTGAAAGCCGGATATTGAGACTGGAATGAAGGTGCCATTGCTAAAGCGCATCTCTCTCATCATCTGCTTTTTGTTTAGAGGTTTGAAGTTGGTTTGATAGTCCAAAGTGGTGGTAGTGGCAGCCCAGCCCCACAAAGACGAATCCCCGTTTTGGTATTGGACGTGAATCGATGTATCAGGCTTCTCTACAAAGATCTGAAAGAAAAGCACTCAGTGAGAGAGACAGACACACCTAAAAAATCCATTAAACGCCTTGTTCGGCTCAGTTCATTTGGGCAATTGAAAAATGCCCATTGTTGTTTCCGTCTCTGATCTACATGTCATCTCCAATTTTTAAAAGCAGATTTCTGCCCCATGGTGTGTGTTAGGTCAGCCAATATTTTTCACCTAATTTAATAAGTGCTTCTTTTGGAGAGTCCTTGCTAGCCACGAGTATGAACAGTTTTACAGGTTGATTGCCTAGTGATGTCATCAGTTAAGTCAACAAGAAGGTCAATGAGGGCCAAGTATGGGTTAGGTCACTAGTGCGACAAATATTTTGGATAGAATCCAATGGCAACAGAGTCAATCCGGGTTTGATACTTGATCAACACTTGAGAACTCCCGGTGTGCCGATGCATTACGTACTTCATGGGCTCTCGATGATCCATGCCCAGATGTAAAGAGAGGCTAAATGTGCGAAGCATCGAGATTCAAGAACAAGAAGAGAGCAAAATGTACGTGGCAAAAAACACAAACAGAATATTCCCCTCATTTGAACACCAACACATTGGTTTTAAGCGTACTTGCAGGATAAAATGGTTGAAAGGCAATTCCAAAGGCCAATTCTAATCAATATTTTCCAGTTTTGATTCAATTAGCTAAGCCTCAAGGTCTAGATCTCAAAAAAGGAAAATAAGCTCAATTGAAATAGAAAAAAAATTTAAGAAATCGCAAAATGTTTCCATTTCGAGGGTGATGCACAAAGCTTTTTCATCTTTGTTTTTGAAATTGCAACCTCGTTTTTGAAAGTTGTAAAGTTATATATTTACATATAGGCACCTTTGGGATATAGGCATTTAAAACACAAAAAACGGCAAATAAAGCCAAATTGGGTAAATAGATTTACAAAACTAGAAAATAACAAATAAACCCCGTTTGGTGCATTGAAACACAGTTTGTTTAATATTTGTTTGTTAAAGAGTCAGTACATCATTAATAAACGGTTCAACCACCGATATCTATAGACACGACATACTACTTGACATACTTGAAAATAATAATGTATCTGAAAAAATGATTTTTCAAGACAAAGAAACTCAAAATTTGCCTCTAGACTGGTCAAAAGCTGGCATTACCGAGTCAATCTACAACACCATTGCGCAGTCTGGGCTTGAACAAGAATCAAGGTTTTAATTTTAGCAAGAGGGTGTTTTTATCTTTTGACACCCACGATTATTGGCTACCAAGGACAAAAATGATTCTGTTAAAGGTAAGCTGAGATTATAACGCCAACTTGGTAGTATATAGTGCATACGTAAAGTTGCCTCAAACAGGTCGAGCGCAAGGACCACAGTACAGTGGAATTAATGACTTGGGACCAAAAAGTCGCATTCGCGTACTCTTTTTTATAGTACTCTAATCTGGGCCTTTTGAGCGGTTGTCTGGACCTTTTAGCGGTTGTCTGGACCTTTTTGGGCGGTTGTCCGGACCTTTTTGGGCGGTTGTTCCGGTTTTTATTATGCGGCCCGTTCCCGTGTCTCCAGCATGTTCCCATATGTCTGGCCCGGACTTTTTCCTGCGGGAAAAGTGGTGTGGCGAGCGGTTGCTCGCATCTCGTATATGTACTCGATATCTGTGATGGTATGTCGTTCTAGTTGGAAGTAGAAGTCAGTCTACTACCATCTCTTGACTCTTACATGGCGGACCTCGCGTCCACCATATAATTTTTAAGGACAAGCTTACAATTTTTTATTACCACGTAAATTTTTTCCCCATCTTAGTTTGACTATTCCCCTCAAAAAGAGTCATGAAGAGTTGCAAAATTGGGTGATTTTGATAGTGTATTGTTTTGGAAAGATCACATTTTTTCAAAATTTCAAAAGATGCATTGAAATTGTGAAGAATTCCACGAAATGTGAAATTTTTCCTTTAATTTTGGAAGAAAAAGACCAAATATTCAAAAACTGCCTTAAACAGCAAACTATTTAAATCAAATAATTTCGGCCGCTCTACTGATGATGAACGAGGCTCTGTTTACGAAACATGTTTCTTGGCCATTGGAGCACTCCAAGGAATCTAAACTCGCAAGTAGGTCTAGGTGCAAACGAACTCTGAATGTATTGAAAACTGAAAATGAACAACGAAATCCAGCTAAAAATGATTCATTATCACAGAATTTAATATGAAAATCAAATGGTGGACAGAATTGGTTCTTCCGTGTTCCTAAAAACAAAAACCGATCAAAACAAACACCCTCAATTTGAAACATCATCTTTTTCATAAATTACTCTACGAATTCAATTTTTGCAATGCAGTTTCAATTTTAGATCAGCTTAACCGCGAAGGTTCAGAGGAGGTTTTGGGTCTAATACCCACATGGTACATGTACATGGTTTATGGAAAGTAAAAATCATTTATCCTTCTCCTTTCGTAATCCTCCTTTAACATTGAGATGTTCTTGAGTTTCTAGACTTCTCATTTTCTCATTTTCTTTCTAAGGTGCATTTATATGTTCAACCATAAATATCAAGATGTACTGCCATTTTCGTCTTGAAATATTATCTGTCAGACACCACTCGTAATGGTTGTTTAATCAAGAAAAATGGATAAGAAACTGAATCATATTATTATCTTTGCAAGGTAAGGATCAATGACTGAGCCAAGTGTTTCTATATGTACGCCTGACCTTAAAGTTTTTACGATGTTTACAACTTGTGAGGAGTGACTGACTGGCCACATTTCGCTAACAAAAGCAACTTAAAATAGGAAAAAGATGTGGCGTCGTGGTTAGCGCAGTTTCCTTTAGTGGGAGAGGTCCCGGGTTCGATTCTCCTCTCCGACTTTTCTCAAGGAAACTTTTAGATGCTAATTCACACCCACAGACGGAGAACCGTTCTGATACCGGACATAAGATTCCCTATCGGAAAAACTTTGGACGATGTGATGGCTGGCTTCGCTGGCCGTGCGAGGCTCAACCCTCCGACCCTGGACCAGCAATAAAAAAAAAAAAACTATCACCGTTTAAACAGGAACCGTTGTTTAGCAAGTATTATAATCTCGATCTTAAAGACTTTTGAGTCGGCATCATCGGACAATTGAAGTGATGAGCAGGTTTGGATTGCAGTGTCAAGAAATTCTACAAGAGCAAGAAATAATAGAAGATTCTCAGGCAAAGCAAAGCAAATACTTCACTTTCGTTTGTTTTCGCGCTCATGTTATAATTAATATGTTTAACTCTTTTCAATCATGTAACTTTATTTTTTTTTGCATTGTTGGCAAGTATGTTGTATGATAATTGATAATTAGTTTATGAAAGTACTTGGAATAAAGGCTTAATATACAAAAATGCACAAAGGTCGGTCTTCTTTGATTAGACAGTCCTCTACGGACCTCATAGAGGCCATTGTGTCCATTATGTCTGCCTCGCTTGTTGCTGGAACTGGTCAGAAGTTGCGTGAAAAGGCAAATATTTTCGAAGAATATCTTGAAATACTTGCCCAAACAAGTGGATGGTCATAGTACAAATGGAATTGTGCAAGACATCTTTTCAATGCCAAATCCTAAAATTGCGTGAAGTAATGCCTGTGAATCGAATTATAATCTTCATTGAGCACCTCAGCACAATTTGGGAGAAGCAAAGCATAGACAGGAGATCACATGGCCAAAAAACTAATGTTTTTCAAAAATTTGCTCTCCACGAATATGTTTGTTTGGGCAAGTTTAAACGGTTTAAACTAGTCACTGATGAAAAACGGCCCTTGCTGCCCACAATGAAATTTCACGACCGGCTTGCTCCGGTATCTCCACTCTGGGACCTCAGTGGACCTCATTCTGACTAGAGTATTCTGTACTGATGGGAAACAAACAAATATAACCAAGGACAAACAAAGACAAACAAACGACAGCATACCAAACAAATAGAAATCACAAACAAAGAACAAACAAATTGGAAAGAGAAGTCAACAGCTGTTGTTTGTTTTGGTCTCCCCGAAAAACAGGGCTGCCAAAAATGAAAAAGGTCAAAAGAAAATCAAAGTCTTGAAACATTTTCGAAAGTCAAAAGTAAGTGTTCCATTTGCATGGAATATATCTCTTGGACCAATAAATCATTTCAATAGCAATAATTATTGTGGCAAAAATAATCATTAGACACTCGCTTTTACAAATCATGACAAATCTTGACAGCAACAATGTTTTTATTTGGGAATGGTACAAATTTACCCCAAACAAACAAATATTCTGAAAACCCAAATAAAATATGCAAACAAACAAAGAAATGGCCAATTTGTTCGCATCAGCACTTTTGACCATTCCCACGTCTAATAAACCTTTATTAAGCCTAAAGAAACATCAGTGAAACTTAACAAAACAAAAAATGGAACGTGTCATTGGTTGTGAAAATAAAAATAATGGTCGACGGTCGATTGGGAACTGAATACGGATCACGGCCGTTGCGATAAATCAGTTCAAGCCGTCACACGACATTTAACATCAAATTCCTAGTTGGATGTGCTCCATCTGGGAAACAAACTTCGTCTCGAAAGGATTTGGAAGACGCACAACCGGTACCGAAATAAGGGTCAAAAGTGGACTTTTGAAATACATTCAAGAACGAGATACTGTCTTTGCCGGCAAGGGATCTCCATACATTCAGACCAAAATTAGAGAGCATGGTGAAACGTTGGTGATGTCCCCTTTTATAAAAGGAGTGCAATTTACCAAGGGTGAAAACGACGATGGACACCAAATTGCTGAAGTTCGTGTTCTAGTGGAGAGAGCAATCTAACGGATGAAGCGATCCAAGGCTCTGTATTTTATGCCATGCATCATGTTGAACTATAAAAACAAAATTCTTATTGTCTTTGCCGATATTGGTAACCTTCCACCTAATTTGATTGACGATGCTGCCCAAGAAGTCGACGAATGAAAATGAAAGTGGTATATTCAAGGCATTAAAAGCGTTTATTCTCAATATATTAAAAAAACACGTAAATTGGCCTTCCACTCAAAAAACTGAAGCTGATCGCAGAATACAGATATTACTCGTAGTTTTGAGGACTAACATCTGAACCTAAATTGGATGGGTGGTGGCTTTTTTGAAAGAGCCAGCCTTCTGAAACAAATTTAACAACTATTGGGCCTTTCTTCCAAGAGACGGACATTTAATATAAAACACTTGCTCTTCTATTTTCAATCCCCAATCTATTCAAAGCACAAATCCATGGGTAAAAATAATGGACAATGACTCCGGCTTCATGGACACATCGGCAAGTGAATTTGTTCATTCTGTTCTCTGGCTTGATCTCTGTTTTCACGACAGTATATAAAGTTGGAGTTATCATCAAGCGTCTGGAAAATGTACCTTCTCAGGATCTCTGACTTTAATGCGCAAGCTATTTGCTTACAATACGGTGCAGAAATTCAGAATTTTCTTATATGATGTCAAAGTTCTTTCTGGGATTGACTTCTTCTTCCACTTCCACTTTCCTTCAGCAATGAGACACTATAAGGCTGATGAGCTAGCACGTAAATGTGCCTTGAGGGTGCACATGATCATGTTATTGTACTTCTGTGTTGAAAGACGGGCAAAACGACGTCTTCTTTCATGTATCTTAAAAATCCACTTTTGACCGTGACTTTGGTCTCAGTTGTGCGTCTTCCAAATTCTTTCGAGTTAATGGTTATCTTCCCAGATGGAGCACATCCAATTAGGAATTTGATGGCATATCAAGTTTGACTGAATATATTCGTTTGACAGCTAAACCAGACTTATCGCAATGGCTCCGATCCTTATATAAACGGCTGTCAGAGAATCTGTGGTCACGGCAGCGTTTGTGTGTAAGGAGAGAGGGATAGCTAGAGGCATCTCTACCTCAATCACCTTTGGAGCCACTAAGGGCTAACCCTGAGCTCGCTCCTTGGGAGTAGATAAGAGAATTACTTAGGGGGCTTGAGAGAAACACTTTGAAGTCTCAGCTCAGGGCAAGCCAGCTTTTGTTGCTTCCAAACCTGCCATCCACAGATCTGTGCTGCCATCTCTTTAGTTGCACACTCTCTCTTAGTCTTGAGTCCTGGCGCTTCCACGTGCACTTCTTTCTTGTTCTTCTGTCAACCGTTCTCTATGTTGTTTGACGCCGTTCAGGGCAACCATGCGCTTGCCGCTTCTCCTCACACTTCTTTCTTGTTCTTCTATGTCAATTGTTCTCTACGTTGTTTGACGCTGTTCAGGGCTACCATGCGCTTGCCGCTTCTCCTTGTACTTCTCCCTCTTGCACCTCAGGCTTACCAAACATCTAAGTACTTCTTCTACGTCCAGTCCACCGTTCTCTACCTTGTTTGACGACGTTTGGATAAGCCAAGGATTCGATAAGCTCACAGATCGGTGGATGGGCTTGCCCATTAGGCTATGTGTTGACGAAGCTGTCACTGAAGCTGCCGTGACCGCAGATTCTCTTACAGCCGTTAATAGCGATCCGTATGAAAGAATGAGATCGAATTCCCAATCGACCGTAGACTATTGTTTTTATTTTCACAACCAACAACACGTTCCATTATTTGTTTTGTTAAGGTTAACTAATGTTTCTTTAGGCATAATGTGGGTTTTTAGACGTCGGAATGATCAAAAGCCTTTCTTTTACGGTTACACGAGTTGGGAAGGTACCAGTAAACAAAGATTTGTTTACGAAAATCATCAGCTGAAAACAGCAGTTCGAATTAGTGATGTGAAATCTGGGCTTGGGCAAGTTTTTTCACGGGAGGTTGCAAGGTAGGGTCACCTAATGGAGATTTTGTGCTTTGCTAACTAACTCAAGCAAACACAAATTTGGGGTTAATTTGCAACCCTGATCCAAAGTTACAAAAGTCAGGGGCGCGTTTCAGTGCTTCTTAATGAAAAACTGGTTTATAAAGATAGGTAGGTAGAAGGGAATACCATTTCACTGAAGGTAAATTGGCGATCCCAGTGTACGATGTCACGAAAAAAAGCTTGCCCAAGCGCCCAAGTCACATCACTAGTTCGAATAGCTTTTTTTGCTTCTTCGTTGCCTGGCTCGCACTCACTTACATGGGCATTTTCAATACAGTGCACCCTCTGGCGAAATGAAATTGTAAACAGCAGTTAGTTGCCCCTAGAGGGCTAGCAGAGAAATGTCACTCCATTACAGTCAGTTGAGATTTGTTTTGAACACACTTCATTGATCTGGGGCCTATGTTACGAAACATCGGACACTTGTAAATTTTGTGCGAAACTATAGACTATTCTTTTATGGACAGGATGGTATTCAGCTACGGTATGCAACATTTTCAAGAGCCCACACAAAGTCTTCGAAATTTTCAGCACGAGGTAGAATAGGGCAGTTCCTGAATAGGGAGACGCCTTGCATCATAAATGCTAATTTAAGTATACTTAGTTAGACATTTTGGGCTGCTTTTAATACACTTAAATGTCATCTAATCTATGTTCAAAAGAATATCAATGTTTTGTCGTAAATCTTTGACTTCTTGCTTCGATTCCCGTTTTCTCTTAACCAATCATGATTATGGCACCCCTTGCGAGCAATCATCCGAGACAGAACTCGCGCATGTCCATCATGATCAGAAAAATAAAAGCTCAAATGTACGTGTGTGCATCGTGAAAACTTGCGACTGCCTGCTACTAATATGTCCAGTCGGACACCAAAATTACGCACCTCCTTGACTCGTAAATTTTTGGCGAGTCGAACGCTCGTTTATGCTCTGAATCTGCACAAATTGTGCGGAGGTTAAGATTGCCAGTCAAGTCTTGAAAATCTTTAAAGGCCCCATTGAGTCAATTTTCACTAAAATTTATAAATCAGTCTTTTATTTGCAACCGGTAAGGCTAATTATTGCAAAAAAATATTGAAATTGAGTACAGCGTACTTGAAATTATGCCAAAAATAATGGCATTCCTTTTCTTGAAGTCAATGTTTTGTCACAGAATTTACGAGTGTCCAGTCAGACCTCGATCTTTCGTAACATCGGCCCCTGGTAGCAAGGGTGTCAAGTGACTTGATTCATCATAAATTGCTTTTGTTCAACCAAAGCAGTTGAGTGAGCAATTTTGCCACCGACTCCCTAAAAATGCAAGTTCAGATTGTGAATCACGTAACTTAGCCTGTTCAACATCAAATCCCATTGCACATACAGTGCAGGCTTGGTGACTCAGGAATATTTTCGGAGTGGCATTTCTCTGTTAGCCCTCTAGTCGCCCCTAAAGCCTAAGCCAAGATGAAAAAATAAAGGACAACAGAGTCCAACCTCAAGCTCCCCGTCAAATGTTTGGTTTGAAAGCTGACCCAGTTTCATTTTTAATATAAACAATTTCACGTTTCATAATTCCATCAACTTTTTCATAAAAATAAAAGCTACATCATTATTAGCTAAGCTGTGTTCCTTGAAAAATTTCTTTGTGATTTTAGTTTTTGAGACTATTACTATTATAATGCATTCAAAACATTTATGATTTTGTGAGTAGAGTGTAGTGTATTTGTGATGTACTCCACTGAAAAATTTCTTTCAATATAGTTCTTGATTCCTTGCACCAAGATTGTTATAGTATTTTAGGGTAGATCCAAAGAGATTCTTTCTATATTCTGTTTGAAAACAGTAACACTGATAAATAATATCACAAGAGCAGAAACTATATCCTCAAATGATATAATGTTATATAATCTAATGCAATAACAAAGTGAAACTAAACACTTTTAGTGTTCTACTGCATTAATCAATGTTCACAGCCACTTTGTAAGATGGATGAGAATGATTGATTAGGAAAAAAATTGTTAAAAACATGTGAGTCAGATATTAGATCGGCAGCAAAAAATCGCCTGGTTGAATTCAATAATTCACAAAAAAAGATGTAAATATGATTACAAAATGTTCCCTTTAACAGATAAGTTAGTTAGATATGATTTGATTTAACAAGAAAATACGAGAACGTTACGATCAAAATTAACAGGACCATGCATTAAGTGTAACAAACAACACCATGAAATAAAACCTGCCTTTTTCATTCCCTTCTCTAACCAACCAAGCGGTCACCTAGATATTCCGTACGTCATCCAGGGTCTACAAATTAATGTAGACCTTTTACAGTGGAAGGTTATTTAATGTCGTAAAATTGTAACCACACTTTTTCAGTAAGTTATGGCACGAAAACCTGGTCTTAATTTTGAAGGGACATCCTGTGAACGGCCATATTTATTTGCACATTCCACAAGCTATTCAAAAGCTACTTCTACACTCGTGAAGCAAAGTATTGTGTGTAAGATTTTAGTGCCAATACATTGATGAGCCTGTGAGCCACTGAAATTTGTACTTACCTCAAAAAAGCACCGATGTTTATCGAAGGGAAACGTGTTGAACTCCAAGGGACATTTTAATCTTATGACATATATGCCTTGTTGAATGAGCGAAAACTCCGTCAAAGAATGTGGGATGGCCATGACAAAATCCGAAGGTTTCAAGGTCTGTAATTTGTCAAAGCTGATGAGATGGCCAATGGAAAAGTTAGGTGACCAGATGTCTTCGACGAATTTGGGATCAAGGACAAGATTTTCCTCCAGGAAATGTTCTTCAAATATCCCAGGCTTGAGTTTCAATCTGGGATCGTTCCAGTGCATCGTCATTTTCAACTCAATTGTCATAGAAAAGCTTTTATCGCTCACTTCCAAGATATCTTCTACAATAAAGTTGAAGGACACAATGGTTTGGGTTCCATTTTCCGCCATAGATGGTGGTATTCGGGCGTTATAGTCTTCTGGAACCTCAATTAGATCAATGATTCGTTGACACCAGACGATTGGAACACACAGCCACAAGAACAGTCCAACTGAAATCAGTGGCATGTTGAGTCTATCCTGCTACTCACACAAGTAATTGGGTAGCAATTAAACAGGACCCCTTCAAGCTCAGTTTCAGACAGACATCGTTTTATTTGCATGAATAGCTAATCCCAAGATTAGGGAAAAATTTACAATATGCCACGGGTTGTAGAAGATTACAAGATACACGTATAAACTGCACTTCATTCGTGGAGAATAGGATAGCCAAACTTTTTGTTTACTTGGGACTTACAAGTTCCTGAGGTCCAGTGGACTGATGTACATGGAACAGTACTGTCGGTCTTAGCGATGACTACAAATGTGCGCCAAGCATCGAGCGCCGCGGAGCCTGCTAGGGCGCGCAATGTTCCATGATCCGTAAAAGTACCGTACATGCATGCAAAGGTGGAACGACGAGCCGAGAGATGCGTTGGGAAAAAGACAAAAAAATCCAACAACTTATTGCAACTAAGCAAGGTTTCACATTCAGGCGTTGACAGATTTTACGCCCTCAAAACGTGCATCAGAATCGTTTATTTTTCTACACTCCCACTAAAAAAGACTAACAAATATTGGTTGAAGAGTATGTTTAATGATGCTAGTTTCATCTGAGTACAAAAAATACTTCTTGAAAATGGACTGCTCTGTCAGAATTTTTACTTTTACGTTCTTAAATTCATTTTGGATAAGACAAAGGGCACAAGTGAATAAGCAAGATATTTCTCTAGTTAAATACACTCTGAAAATAGGCCGGAAGAGGTGTCTAAAGTTACTTACAGTTTAGGAACAAGGAAAAACAAAAATGGAAACGAACCAACAAGCTAAAAAGTTCAGGAGAGGAAATCTTGCTCACGTGGGTGTTGTTTATAAGTCTAATTTTGCAATTTTGACCCTGGAAAGATGGAATTTTTCATATGTATATGTGGTATAATTTGTTGATAGCCTTTTAATTTAATGGATCTACGTAAAAGCATTTCCGTTCTTGCTTTGTATTAGTTTCCTTTTGTCTTTCGCTTTCGGGAAATGATAAAAATTCAATGAGCAAGGTTAATTTTCTGCTCTCATCAATGGCAAGTGCATTGTTGAAGGGAAGATCCCCCTCACTCAGAGCAAAGGATTCTTCAAACAGGTCAAGTTGAGAACGCCCGTGGATCTCCGTTGGACCAAATGTCATTCTTCAAAGAACAGTAGAATCCAACCAATCATTATCTATTTGTACATGCACTTGTGTATCTCTTTTTTCCCGACATTGCAAATTCCCCTTGTCTTATTGGATCCAAACAGCTGATAGATAGTACGTAGATGTTCTCTTTGGATGTACCTTTTAGTTTCATGTCATAGGATCAAAAAAGTAGAGAGAGTTAATCGGGAATTTTTCGGAGTGTCCAGAGGCTAGTTTTTTAAGCGCAAAGATCGATCTCAAGATCGAACTTACAGTACTAAAGTACGATCTTAAGATCGATCTTTGCGTCTTAAAAAACTAGCCTCAGGTTTGGGAGAAGCAGATTAGACTTGGAGTGTGACCACAACTTGGTTGGAGATTCAATCAATTTATTTCCAAAGTCCAGATAGTGAATGTCGGGTAGGTCACGAGAAGGCTGCCCGAGTATCGTTCACAACCTGGAGGCCTTAAGATAGGTCCGACATACAGGGTATGTCAGGTAAATCTGGACGACCTTTTGAAGGCTATAGCTCCTAAACGTGTCAGAGAATCGTCACCAAATTCTCAGGGGGTGTTGACTAGACTAATACACATTTTTTTAATTGTATATGTCCTCCGCTAGCATCAATCGTTCTTTCAATACGGCTCCTGAATGCCTTGACAGCCATTGCGACCTCCGCGCGGTTGAGGTTTCCAGGGACTCCAGGCTGTTATGATTTGTTGCACAGGCTTCCTCCTCGATCCTCCCCAAAGGTAGAAGTCACATGGGTTCATGTCCGGGTTGTTGGAGGGCTAAATCTGGGGAGACCAAAAGTGGGGCACAACCTCAAGCAGCCAGGACTGAACAGACTTGGCCTTGTGGGCAGGGGCAGGCAAGGTCTTGTAGGAACGTGAATGGTCTGCACCTTGCCATCCTAGACATCCACGGCACCACCACATTCTTCAGCACGTCCCACAAGGCCAAGTCTGTTCAGTCCTGGCTGCTTGAGGCTGTGCCCCACTTTTGGTCTCCCCAGATTTAGCCCTCCAACAACCCGGACATGAACCCATGTGTTCTACCTTTGGGGAGGATCGAGGAGGAAGCCTGTGCAACAAATCACAACAGCCTGGAGTCTCTGAAGAGGTCCATCAAGGCCACCATGGCCAACCTCAACCGCGCGGAGGTCGCAATGGCTGTCAAGGCATTCAGGAGCCGTATTGAAAGAACGATTGATGCTAGCGGA
This sequence comes from Tigriopus japonicus, assembly GCA_010645155.1. Classification (NCBI taxonomy): domain Eukaryota; kingdom Metazoa; phylum Arthropoda; class Copepoda; order Harpacticoida; family Harpacticidae; genus Tigriopus; species Tigriopus japonicus. Next base: position 5,364 of record JAAGOF010000100.1, on the reverse strand, counting down.
GGACATATACAATTAAAACAATGTGTATTAGTCTAGTCAACACCCCCTGAGAATTTGGTGACGATTCTCTGACACGTTTAGGAGCTATAGCCTTCAAAAGGTCGTCCAGATTTACCTGACATACCCTGTATTCAAGCCCAGGTGTTCTCCTTCAGCTATCGAGGCAATTAACTTAGTGCCTGGATCAAAGGATACATATAGTTTGGTCCTTCTTGGAAAACGTTCAGGACCCTTCAATCATTATTATCATTATTATGGACGGAACAAGTAGTAACATGAAACATGAGTCTTTGGCTTTCAGATTCCAATCTATGTATTGTGATAATATGGCTTTATATATCATGGGCAGACAATCAATTAACCTTCGCTCCCTACGACTGAACATTGTTTCCGTCACACATGGTGAACTTCAAAGGGCAAGGCTGACTGCCCAATCGGTTTCGAGGATCATCCGTCAGAGGCAAATCCCTGATATCGTTCTCTCTCTGTAGTCAGTCAAAGCAGCAGACTCAATTCTATTCCTGCCTGACTCTTCCCATAAATTATCAGTCGGCTTTAGCGTACAACCTAGAAATAGAAATTTAACAGATTACGCACAGCCTACTCGTGGTGTACGTATGAACTCTCTTGTGTAACCAACGGAAGCCCGATGACAACTAGCAAACTAAAAAGGCATGTGCGGAAATAGAAACAGGTAGACCATAACGTGGTCTTGCCTTACCTGATTTAGAGCCTAATGGTAAAATCGCCCATGGTATGCTCACCTGCCTTTTTCGTTCATGCACTGTCATGACGGAGGTTATTGTAAATTCTCTTTCAGTCCTCAATAGCCCATCTTGGAGGAGACAAGTGTAGGTTTTGACTCAAGAGGTGAAAACGCTCCAGTGTTTTATTGTTCCGAGTGTTCTAAGTGCGAACCATTGCTGACTACACTGACGTGCTTGTGGAGTCCTGCGATGTACTAAATAAATCTGAACACGTTTTATTAAAGCTTCTGTGGACATTGTAGATGTGCTTTGAAAATTAAGTGAAGTAGACATCGACATATTCCGTTCCGGTAAAAGTAGAATCCGATTCTAGCGCAGCTCGCAACTGTCAATTTCAAAAGTTATGGACACGATTAACCTGTTGAATTTTACTTTTGTTTGCGACGCTGACTTTTCCTCGAACGTGACAAGTTATAATATAGAACATACAGTATAAACAGGAAACCCCAGCACATTTTAACCACATTACCATGGCAGAAACATCCTCTACCGAATCAATAGATATAAGAAAAAATCCCGACATGTTGAATGACCAAGAGGATCAGATCATCAAAGCCATAGGGGACATTGGAACTTGGCAACTGAAGTGGTTCGGCTTCCTATGTCTCATATCACTACCAACGGCCTTTCCCAGTTTGAGCATCACTTTCTTGAGTGCGTCAACAGATTTCTGGTGTAGTAAACCCGATTTATTCCTTGGATCTGTGGAAGAGTGGAGGAACACCAGCAGTCCAGTGATCTTCGAAGGTGGAAAATATGTTTATGATCAGTGTCATATCAAAAATAGCTCCGTTGACTTCTCCTTTGAGGAGGACAACTCGACAGTGCCTTGCGAGTCTTGGAACTTTGATCGGTCCATGTATTCCAACACGCTCATCCAACATTTTGGCCTTGTTTGCGAAAGAAGCTCGTACAAGAACTTGGCCCAAACAGTCTATTTTCTTGGTTTAGTGATCGGTGTGTTTGGAGCAGGATATGCGGCAGATATTGTGGGTCGTCGACTGACTCTGATCCCGATTCTATTTGGAATGGCCTTCTTTGGTTGCTTGAGTGCCGTGATGCCTTCAATCGAAGCCTTCATTGCAGTGCGGTTTTTTCATGGCATGTGTACCATTGGGGTATTTGCCGTCACTTTTGTCTGGGTTATGGAAGTCGTCGGTGGAAAGTGGCAAACCATTCTAGGCATTGGGTTCGAAGGCCCGTGGGTGGTGGGATGGTTTCTTCTGGCATTGATCGCTTATCTGACACCTGATTGGAAGCACATTCAATTCATTACCAGCTTTCCGGCCTTTATCACGGTGGTGTTGTGCTGGTTCCTCCCTGAGAGTCCCAAATGGCTCCTGTCCTCAGGAAAAGTGGCTGAGGCAGAAAAAATTGTCCGAGAGGCTGTTGAGCTCAATGGGCGAGTTTTACCCGCAGACTGGAGACTTCAGCCTATACCTTCACAAACATCCAAAGACGTCAGCCCGTTCATGAGTTTTTTTCAATTATTTCTTCATAAGCATTTGTGCATTAAGACATTGATCTTGTATTTCAATTGGTTTGCAAACTCCTTCGTTTATTACGGGCTGACCTTGAACTCGGGCAACTTAGGAGGAACAATCATGGTTAATTTTTTGTTGAATGGCGCTATGGAGATTCCAGCTTACTTGTTCAGTCTCTACATTTTACTCAAAAAAGGTCGCAAACGACCTTACGTCATTATGATCATAACCGGAGGAGTGGCTTTGTTCCTTACCATTGCCATTCCACGTGATGTGTTTGCTTACAATTGGCCTCTTGTTGTTTTGGCCTTGATCGGGAAACTTATGATAACAGGTAATTGGTTCATTCACTCGTTTTAGAAATTTATAAATAACTTTTTACGTCTGTAAGAGTTGTGAGCATTGTGCGCTGGTTTAGACTCTCGAAATCACTTTAGCTCCATTCATCAGTGTTTTTGTTTCGCTTGATCCCACTTATCATGTTCATTTGGTGTTCCAGGAACTTTTGCAATTGCGTATGTGTACAGTGCTGAGATTTATCCCACTGTGGTTCGATCCACGGGAGTGGGATCTTCTTCACTTTTTGCGCGAGTGGGCGGAGCCCTGGCCCCATACGTTGGATCGTTGGACAAGATCTTCAACCCGAGTATTCCTATTGTCATCTTTGGGGCTACAGCGATCCTAGCGGGTGTTCTGGCTCTATTCTTACCGGAAACCAAGGACAGAAAATTGCCAGACTCTTTTGAGGAGGGAGAGGCTGTCAAGATCAACTTCAGGGATGGATTGTTCAAAGCCAATAATAAGCTATAGCTAGACCAAAAATGACCTTTACGTAGATGTATGCCGTTTACTGAAATAAAGCATATTTGTTGACTTTGTGGATACGATATGATTAGATGTGATGGATTTTTCTTATAAAGTACGATATATAATGGCGATAGACATTATGTGACGCTCATTATTAGAGGACAAGCTTCCCTTTTTATTGTAACTTGATTACTTGTGTAATTCTGGCTTTAAAGTAAAAAAGGAGACTGTTCATTCCTTTACGATTTTTAGTAAAACATCAGATTTGCATTAAACATCTTTTTTATTGTTGGTGCTAGGGTCGGAGGGTTGAGTCTCGCCCGGCCAGCGGAGCCAGCCATCACATCGTCCTGATAAGCATTCTCATGTCCGGTATCAGAATGGTTCTCCGTCTGTGGGTGTGAATTAGCGTCTAAAAGTTTCCTAGAGAAAACTCGGGGAGGAGAATCGAACCAGGAACATCTCTCACTTTAGGAAACTGCGCTAACACGACGCCACGTCTCCTCCCTCAAATTTTCAGTCTTCATTTCGTAGTCAGAAACAATTATATCACAGATATCTGATTGCGTGTCCAAATACTGATATACAGAACATGGGAATAATAGATTTGTGTGCTATCGATTCTAGGTATTTTCTCACCTTTTTGGAGGAAAATTATCGCAAAAATGTTTTTTAGATCTTTCCAGACATTTTTGCATATTTTTAGGGAATTCCGACAAAAACGCCAAAGAGCACTACTTACGTCTACGAATTTCGATACTTTTTCAGAATCTCCGAGGACAATAACGATGAAATTTGCTATTTTAATACAGATTTCACAAGTAACCAAAGAAGCGTTAAAAAATGATGAACATTTAAGGTTATTTATAAGTGATAAATAATCACTATTATGGATGGTTTGCGAAGCTCAGTGTTCGGAATGAGTCAAGTCACATGGTCATGTGGGGACATATTTAACTAAGGATTTCTTGTTGATTGAACTTTAAGCTTACTTAAAAAGCCTTGAATACGTGAATAAATGTTTTAGAAATAATCTTGATGTCGTTTTTAATTAAACTAACCCTTAACTTCCGGCGGCAAGATAATGGGACATGATTTGAAAAAGGGCATATAGGTTTGGTGATAATTTCAAAAAAATATCGCAAGCGGCAAAAAGCCATGGATGGCCCAGCGAATTCGGTTACGAAAGAAGGAGGTCGCTTTTCATATTTGTTTTTTGAGTGATACCATTCACTAGATTTCCAATTTGAAATGCTTGAGATCGACATTGAATAAATGGACACTGCAAGATATACTTTTGCATACTTAAGATGACAATTGTAAAATGAGTATCAATATGTGACCAACATGTGATTGACTTTAAGCTTTTACCTCCCTTTTGTTTGTCTCCACTTATGGGGGGAAATTGTAACACCGATATATTTAGTTCACATTCTCTATATGAGCTCACAATATTGAGAATTGAGCGCTTTAAGCCCATTTTTTCTCGGAAAGCGATGACACTCCGCCTGGTACAAGTGTTGCCAAACCTATAAGTGGAAGGAAACTTTCATTCCATGTTTTGGCTGATGCTTATGAACTGAACTGAACTGGTCGTTGGTAAGGCCTTGGTTCTATAGTTTCTTGACTCGATCAATGGAAGGCTTATTCAATTTTACGTCATAACGTACTTTTGAACGTCAAGATATTTCGCCATTTAGCTACTTGGCGTTTTATCGTATTCTGGATGGCAAACCTCTTTGTTTGGTTCCGTCTAGTTTGATTCATTGGGTCTCGGCCTCGTGACGTCATGGGATGACGTGGACAGCCAGTCACGTGACCTCAACAGAAAAAGTAGGACATTGTTCTGAATTCAATGCCATGATTTCTGACAAAAACTGCTGTATCTCACTCAATTGTGTTGTTGCAGGCTTAATGACTAAGTTAAAAAGTACCAATGTGGTTTAGTAGAATTTTTGAAATTGCTAACTCTAAATTCTAATCCAAATTAGGCAGACAAATATTCAAGTAAATTATTTAAATAATTTCTGAGAGGGATAGATTGTCAATCTCAGTCAGAGTTGGGTAAATTACTTCAGGAATGTAATGAATTAAAATTACTTCCTCAAAAAATGTAATTCATCACAATAACATTGTCTGAAAAATTAATTGACTTTAATGGACCTTTAAAGTCCATTAAAGTTATTATGAAAAATTAATTTAAAATTATGGGGATCAATTAAAATTTATTTTGTTGCACTTTTTGGCAAAATTCTACTGACTGAGACTCTTTCATCAATATTCAATTTGATTTATTCTCAGTTAAA
>JAAGOF010000250.1:990887-1138675 GCA_010645155.1 Tigriopus japonicus | reverse complement strand
TGTACGGATGGAAGAAGGGGCACTCGACCTTTGAGCACCCTTTTTTGTTGTATTTCAACAATTTTTGACACCACTGTGGGTGTTCAAAAGAGCTACAACCTTTTCTATCCGGACTACAAGGCTGCCTTTTGTGGTCAGGACAGACTTCCTTACAAGCTAGAGCTTTCTGGACAATTTTTGGTTGAGCTACTTCAACCAACTCGACCTCAGTTGCCTCTGTTTCAGTGGAAATCATAATTCTTACCGTTAGCCTCGCACTCCAGTTTTCAGTGCTTCTTGTGTAAATTCAACACTTGCTATAGGCTCTAACTAGGTCCGTAAATCTCTTTGAGATTTATTAGGCTTCATCTTTAGCTTCTTGTTTCTTATTTGCTTGTTTGGATTTAATTTTCTGTACATATCAAGATGGAGTGACCCAACATGCTTTTTAGTGCAGTTTATTCATTAGGTGTGGCATATTTTTGTCGTTTTGCGAACTTCTTCACTTATTTGATGTTGTTATCATTTGCCTAAATTATTATCATATGGTGCAAATTACTGATTGCCACAACTTCTTGATTCGTTCTTTGTTTTCTATGGTTGCAAGTTGTAAAATAATGGAAAAAAGCATTCATGTGGTTGAAAGCCTTCAATGAAGAACACACTGGACAATTTCTGTCTAAAATTTTATTGAAAGGTCGTGTTCAATCCCAATCAACCATCCATCATCATTACCCTAATGAATCAACCCAGTGTTTGGCGTCGTAGTTTGCTTAATTATCATGTAAATTCTGAAGAACCAAGGCAGGCTGGACCTATCCTCATGCAAGTTGGTCCAAAACCAGGAATGTTGAATTTCTAATTACTCAATATTTATAGGACAATTCTTCAAAACGATTCCTACAAAGCATATATTTGTCTTTTGGGCATGATGATTTGTGTTCATTTGTGTGATAGGCCATCTGCAAGCATTTGTAGACACGTTTGAACCATAGAACACCCTGAACATTCTATAGGGAGAAATTTCCTTCCATCGAAAATGAAGCTCACCCGTTCAAGAAATCTCTTGTTTCTGTAATTGAGTCCGTGTAACTGATTTGTGTTATTTTGCGCAAGCTGAAGCGCAACACCGGCATCTGTTCAACCAAAGACAAGACTTTGGAAGAGACCAGAAGTACCAATGAAATTGAGCAAAAGATCTTGTTCCAAGGAATCGACGTCGACATGTTGCACAATTAGCTTTGACTGAGCCAATGTGTTGGCGAAGAAGCAAATATAGCTTTGATGAAAAGATCAATTGGGCTAATGGCATATGATTTCATATTAGCGTCTTGGGCCCTTGCTTAGACAGATAATCACCGAGGATCATGTGAACTATAAAACTTGCACCTGGGTATCTTTTCCCTATCGCTAACGTTCAAAAGCCAGTCAAATGTACGTGTTACGTAGTCCATTAATTAGTATTTGCTTCAGTCTTGATAATTTCAGGATTTTGATTCTCTCCTTTAAATGTTGCAATTTAGATGGGTTCAATTAAATTTGAGTTCATTAACAATTTAATTAGCTGTTCAAAAGGAGTTGTCAGATTTCAAATAGACTTTGAGTTACTTCAAATCCATTTGTTGTGGCTAGCCTTCCAGTCTTGTGGACCTTGAATACACGGGCTTGGTTCATCCGGGTTGAAGCTGAGTTTTCAACTTGTGGAATCAAATCCGAACAAACCAAGCATGAGGTCGGTTGTTGAAGTAGTTTAGAAGTACAGTAGAAGCACATCTAGAAGCATATGAGGCAAAGTAAAAATAACCATGCTCGATCAAGTTTCGCCCACAAACCAGCTCCAGACTTCTCAGTTCTAGCTAAGCAAGCAGACGACGGTGACAGTGGTTTGATCTAGAGCACTATAATTTTATTATAGTGCTCTAGTTTGATCCGTGACCACTAGCTGACTCATGCTGTATTTTCTGGATTGACTGTGAGAATCAAACTTCAAAAAGAATATTTGCGTTATAAACAAGGTAGCGCACTCTATGACGTTCCTTATGAAACCATCATTTTTAACATTGTTGTTAGGTAATCCCTCATAGAAGGCGGTTTTGGCCACGTCAAAATTGAGATATCTCTATTTTATTTATCTATGGTTAAGAATTGGTATGATGCGACCCTAAAAAAGTGAATATTTTGAGGTCATCAAGAGCTTAAAGCTCTCGAGTCCTCCTGAACCCGATGGTGTGGCTTCTCAGTTTCTGATGAAATGTTCATAGATTCTTGCCCCTGTTTTCTCGCACTTGATGCGTCACATCTTAGATCAGGGCAAGTTTCCCTCTTCTCGAAAAATAGCTCATGTCGTTCCAATTTTTAAGGGCGGAGATAAGTCACTCCATTGTAATTAAAGGCCCATTTCTCTGACTTCCAGTATTGAAAAGGTCCTTGAGAAGATCATGAAGTCCAAGCTTGTACATTATTTGGAAGTCCATGATATACACTGTAATTCCTTCTGGGCAGCATGGGTTTCGAGCCCATTTTAGTATTGCAACGCAATTGATTGACCACATTGAACAGATCATTGAGGGGCTTGAAAGCCACGAGTCAGTTGATGTTGTCTATCTTGACCTTGTCAAGGTCTTTGATAAGGTAGATCATGGTCTTTTGCTCGATCAACTCAAAGAGTTTGGGATCCAGGGTAAGGTCCTGAATTGGATTGGTAGTTTCATGAGTAACAGGAAGTAGATACCGGTAGTTAAAGTTGGATCTTTAAAGTAAGGATCTTTTAGCGGCATGTATGATGTCAAGTCAGCAGTTCCACAAGGTCCAGTTTTAGGTCCGCTCCTGTTTATTCTCTTTATTGCTCCTCTCCAGAAGTCTAGAACAAAAGCTAGTATTTCTTTAAATGCTGATGACGCAAAATTAGTTTGTGAAAGGAATGGTCAGGACTCAAACAGTCTAGTTGATGACTTGCAGCAAGTTTACTCTTGGGTTGATGAGAGGAACATGGCATTGAATGGGATGAAATTATGGTGTGTCAAAACTAGATATATCACTCAAAGATAATTGAGCAAGTATCGTCCATGAAGGATTTAGGTGTTGTAATCCAAGATGATGGAAAGTTTGATGAGCATATCCAGCTGAAGGTGGGGAAAGCATTTCAAACGTGTGGTTGGATCTATCGCACTTTTAAGCCCAGAGATATTGCCATGATGCTATCCCTGTACACTGACTTGGAGATGACAATCTTGGCCATGCGGGTAAGTTCAGAAGGCCGTCCTGTCCTTGGACGATCTTTAAAGCTCTCCCCTCTCTCAAATGTTTTCTTCCACAAAAAACTAGTGTTGGGGACACCTTGCGATTCTTGGCAATGGTCGTAATGGACATCCTAGCCTCAAGCATGCCGAATTTATTTTCCTGAAACTCCCATTGTCCAAGAGGACCTATGTCAATTACTTTTCAATTGTAACTAATTGCAATTACAATTACTTGGGTCTCAAAAGTAATCAAACACAAGAACAATTACATTATTTTCAAATGTAATAAATTCCAATTACTTTCAAAACGTAATTGAATTACATTTCATTTACATCATTTTTCAAACCCAATTGGAATTTCTTTCTTTCTTTCTAAAAGCAAAATATGTAAAGAGTATCCAAACAAACCTCTGGAATTCTGGGTGAATCGATGTACATGCTGAAAAATATTGGAAGGGTGTGGGAATATCTGCGAGAATTTTAATCTCAGAACTTCTTACTAAGGTGAAAATGTAGTTGTAATTCGAAAATATCAATTACATTGATTTAAATGTAATTAATTACAATTACAATTACTTTGATGTACAATGTACCAAATTTGCTTGTTGAATTAGCTTATTACTAGACCATAATATTTGAGGTAGAAAATTTGTGCGAAACATGTCATTTTTAGGCAGCCACAAAAGCCGGGTTTGGCTTATTTGGTTGCCTAAATAATATGGTTTGGGACGAGGCAATCAAATGTGTTTGGTCACGGTTACTAAATCATGACCTTGAAAGTCGCTGAAAATGAGTAAGGCTCGAATAAAGTTGTTTTTTTTTGGCCTAGAATAGAATCAGTTTTACCATGACCTATTTTGCAAAGGTTGCAGGAAAGATGCAACAATTTTGGCATAAATGGTCAATTTATCATTCATATCATTCGCAATACATCAAACATCGTTCTTGTCCAAAGCGAAAAAAATATTTTTTAGGCCCTTGTTTTCAAATAGAAAAAGACGAAGTCATGCAATATTTCAATTAAAATTGCCAGGATGTAACTTAATGTCCTATTTGATGTAGTTTAACCATTACCACACGAATACATCAGTTCAATGGTTATTACTAGAGCGGCCGAAATTATTGAAATTAAATATAAAAATATTAAATTTAAATATTTTGGGTTTTTGAGCAAGTTTTAAATATTTGGGCTTTTTCTTCTAAAATTAAAGGAAATTTTCCGTTTTTAATCGAAATATTTCAACAATCTCCACGATTTCAGGATACATTTTGATATTTTAACAAAAATCTGACCTTTCCAAAAACTACATTGTCAAAAATTTTCAAATTTTTAAAAGAAATTTCGACTCTTTTTAGGGGAAACGGAGAACTAAAATGAAAAATATAAGTGGGAAATAAATATTTGCACCTTGGCCTCAAAAATTACATTAACAGATTTTCATCTAAAATAGAGCAACACCAACAAGAAAAAAAATTATCAAAAATCTGGTTTAAATATTCAACCAAACCTTAGACAGTAAAATATTAGATTAATTTAGGGTATAAATAAGGACTGTCCAAAATAACCAATTTTCATTGCTCCGTATGATTTTTTAGCACTAAAGATTTTTTTGCTTGTATTCCGACATTGTCAATTTTTCATCATATATTTGGATTTTTTAATCAAAATTTTTAAAGATACCAATTTATTACTCCAAATTCCTTGCAAATTTTTTTTTTTTAAATATTTGGTTGAAATCTAAATTTTATTTTAAATATTATGACGTTTTTTTCTTAAATATTATTTAAATATTTGGCGTTTAAAATTAAATATTTTCGGCCGCTCTAGTTATTACTTGTTTTGCACAATGTTTTGAAAAATGTTGAATTTTGCATTTTCAAGAGTGCCTCACGGTGCTGGTTGCATTAAAGTGATTTATACCGCGAGACGAGCGGGTCACCCACAGCGAGGGACTACTTGAAGCATTAAAATTTAAAAAAAATGACGCATTTTGTTTTTCCCCTTTCCCTCCTTTGGGTTTAGACTTTAGATCCCGAAATTTTTGGCTAATTTTTCATATTTTTCAATATTAAATTACGTTAATTTTCAAGCCCACCAAAAAATAGGGAAATATGGAAACCCAATGATCAGTGTTCCAAGGAACCGATCCTGCCATGTTGTGGCACTAGCATTCAATGACCCAAGGTGTGGGTGAAGAAGCAAATATAGCCTTGATAAAGATATCAATAGTTTTAACGGCATTTCATTTCATAAACGTGTCTTGCGCCCTTACATCGACAGATAACCACTGAGAATCATGTGAACCAAAGGACATACACCTCATTATTTGAAAGGAAAACTACTGTCTATTTGAAGCTGTCAGCTTTGACTTTTTCAGGATTTTATGGCGTAACACCGTTTTATGGTTCAAGCATTAGTTTTCCATGTTTTTTTTCTTTGTTGCACGTGTTATGCTTTTCTTGCAGCGTGTTTTTTCGTTTTTTATCAGAGTTTTCATTGAAAGTAATGCACTGAATTGACCTAAGCATTGTAAAAAACACAATTAATACATCGAAAAAGTTAATTTATTCATTTGCCGGATCCACTGTGTGGTTGCCGTCATTAAGCCAGTTTAAGAAAAAAATGACAATCGCATAAATGTTTCTTTTATGAAAATTAGTTCGCTTCAGGTGGTCATCTTTTTAAAACCAGCACAAGAAAAGGCAGCGTAGCACAAAAAATGGAGTTAAAAGCGTCTCATCATGACCAAGGCCACCAGATAGTTGTAAATTACATTTTGCAATGTTTATTTTTTTGATTTTTTGGTTGGTTGCGGATTTCCTACTACCGCTGCAAGCAATGTGAATCCCTGCAAAAATAAATCTGAAATGAGATGTAATTCATAACATCTTCAACTTTTGTCCAAAATTACCAGATTGACAAAAAAATTGAAAATATGAAGGAAAATTGCTTGTTCCGTCGATAAATATCTGTAAAAAAGTTAGTTGATCAGTCAAAATCAAGTTAGAAAACAGTAACTAGCAGCAATGTTTTTACAAAAACCTGGAGGGTTTTTGTCCAGAATTACAAAATTAGAAATTTCAAGCAAATCTGTTGAGATTTCTTTTTCCCTTCAGAATGATCTGGAAAAAGGATGTCACAACCAAATTAAGCAGAGAAGATTTATGACACTAGTAACAATATATTTATAGTTTTTAAGCTTTTTCGTATATTTTAAATTATCAAACTATCCAAATTCATGGCATTATTTTTAAACTAAGTACAAAAAATGCATTTTTTTAGCAATACTTTTTTACAAAAAATTGGCGGCCCTAATTTTGACCTATGATTTTTCGAGTATTCTTAAAATGGTCACATTTTTCCCCACACAAGTCATGCTTAATCCCATATGACATGATCCACAAAAAAATTATAGTATTGCTCGATGCCTCATTGCATGGCAAAAATTGCGACAATATTAGAGCTCCAAGAAGCTTTAGGTATTTGTTAGCATTTCTTCTGCTTTCATTTGAACTTTCTCTCATTGCAAATGGCCACTTGTTCCATTGCCACTTATCATGAGGTGTGTATTTACATATGTATATATTTGATTCCAAAACACATTTTAAGTGCATAGAAAAGATTTAATCATTTATGAAAGTGTACCTGTTCTTGGTTAGTTCAATTCTCCGTTGTCGTGCCTTTTCTTGGAGCAAATGTGTGAACAATTCTAGCGATTAGCTCGCCCATGGCGTGCTCGGACAAAAAGAAAAAAAATCGGGACAACTCAAGCAAATATGTCAAATTAGTTGCCAAATGTCATATTTGATGTGGCCAAACTGGGCATGTTCAACGCGACATATTTTACTCAATATTTTCAAGCTCAATTTTCAAAACGGCATTATTGGTCTTCACCACGGCTTCAACTGCAGCCTCAGCGCAGGCACACACCTCGATCAGTTTGAAGCAAAGCCTCTCCAGAATGAATTAGACGGAAATGTTTACATGATGGAGGCCTGGAGATGGATGAGGAACTTCATCCTTGCCGAGGAAATGATCTTCACAACTTTGGACAAGCCATTCAGTATGACAAGGAGTCCCACTTTGCTGAAGAGCAAAGAAGCTCAGAGACTATTTTTGCAATTTTAAATTGTCTAGTAAAAATGTAGAAAATAAAATATACTGACTAAAGGATAAACAAAACATTTTGTTTTTTTAACAAAAAGCGGGAAACTAAAAGTAAACCGGCGCACTAAAGGCATGAAACTTTCAGGATCAATTAAGAAGGGACGGGAGTCCCTTCTGAATTGATCCTGTATTTTTTATTTTTATATTGAATTGTATTTCGCATATGCAACCAACGTGTAAATCTGGTCTCTACTACTGTATCTGTATGTACTCGAAGCTTCCTATTAAGAGAAAAAGCAAACTAATTTCTTAAGCCAAACTATGCTTATCTTATATCATTTTAAGTGTTGGATAAAAATGGCGAGGCGTAACTCGAGTAGACTTCAAAATATGAAGTACGATCATAAAGTTTATTGCACTCGTTTTCTTTTCCAATTTGTCAACAATCAACAATTCCGTCGGGAATCAGCATTACTCCAAAATCTCTTCGTTGAGTGCTCAAATCCAAAGGAAACCGTACCCACGACTCATTTGCTGGAGTGAACACGTATATCGATGACAGAAGTGTAAGGGTATCCTGGATATGTCCTCCAAACAAAAAAAGTTTTTTATCAAAGCCAATCATTCGAGTCAAATATATCTTCGGAAAGGCGAAATCGGGACCAGCTCTCCAAGATCGTAATGGCCAATTGAAAATTTCAGTGTCAGGGTCCGTGTCATCATATAGTCCGCCTACAACTAAAATACTTAGCTCTTGATTGGAACTCAAGAAAGTGTCACACTCGACGTAATATCTGGGGAAAGCCATCGGATCTAACGCGGTCCATTGTTGGTTGTTCCAATCCAAGACATGAGCCGTGTTCAGTTCGACGGTAGTTTTTCCGCCAGCGATAAAAATATGGTTGTCATCTAGACCACATGAACAAAACCCTTTCATGGCGCCGGGAAGATTTGGTCCAGGAACCATTGAGTCATCGGCGTTCAGGATTATGGTCATATCAGTCTTGGCTCCATCGTATTGCCCACCCATCAAAAGGATCCACGAGTCTTGAATCCGACCCAATGAATAATCGACCCATGTTTGTGGTAGGTTCCCCACAGTCTCCCACACATGAGTGTCATAGTTGTACGAGGTAATCTCTGTTTCCGCACCGATTCCACCGATGACCAAAAGTTTACTTCCCAAGACAAATGAGGGCATTCCAAATCTTCCATTGGGTAATGAAGGAGGACTATCGCAATGTTTGGCATTGACCAAGTCAATGACTTCAACTCCGGCTGTTGGGGGATTTTCCGAGATTTTTCCTCCTAGAATCATGACTTTGGACCATACTATGAAAAAAACCCAACAATAAGATTGTTGTTAAAATGTAACAAGCCCAGCTCATACATGGGAATGATGAAAACAAGGGGGAAAATGGGGAGGGAGGGAGGCTAGGGTTTGCTCAAGGGAGCATTTCAAATCATATTGCCAGCGATAAAGCATGGCTTGTCGGGTAGATTTTGGCAAATCCATTCGGCTCCATTTCATCGCCCAACTAAAGAGTTTAGAGTCCTGGAAATGATCTGCAATTCACAAAAGGATACCTTGGCTGGAATGTGATCACCGGGGCAGATATTAGTAAATTACATTTTATATTGTAATTACAATAATGTTTGTTCTAGTCACTACTCTAGTGACTAGTGATTTACGAAGTTCCCTTCATAAAATGTACAATTCTCCAACTCCCTTTGTCAAGTCATTTTGCCCCTTCGCTCAATTTTCAACATCCAAAATCATAGAAAATGGGAAAACATTCAGAAAATGTGGGAAAATTGCTTGTTTCATTAAAAAAACCAGGAAAAGGTAAATTTATCTGTCACAAGCAGAGCTAGGAAACAAGTCGACGAATTGTGGGAAAATTTCAAAACATGGGGAAATTGTTTGTTCCATTCAGAATGATCTGGAAAAAGGATGGCAAAATCTTAGTAAGAATTGAAACAGAGGATTTATTGCAGCTGTAGCATAATACATTTAGTTAACCAGCTATTCCAAGCCATAATAGAAGACTTACAGATGAAAGGTTCAAATTTTCACTGCAATGAAAGAGAAAAGTGCTGGTAAAATTACCAAAAACACCAATTTCGTTACATTATTTCTTAAACTACGTAATTATGAAAAATACTAAAAATTTTGCCAATATTTTTCACCAAAATTCGATGACCCTGGTGATAAGGGCAATAGTGCCAGCAAACTTGGGCATTTGATTCTGAATTCACTCAAAAATCTGGCAAATGTTAATGTTTTTAAAGTAAAGGGTTCGTGGCATTGACACATTTAAGCGGGAAATTTGAGTTTTTTTCCCCAAAGATGCAGAAAAAATGCGGAAAAGGCGATGATATGCGATTCATGCGAAGAAAGGGCGAATTACGCCTAAAAAGCTTATTTTCCCATAGTACCTTAATCTTAAGCTTATTTTTAAAGTACCTTCATTTACGTTCATTTGATATACATCTACTCCGTTCACAGAGGCGGGGTCTGATTCGGTTATTAAACTCCAACTCCTCAAGAAATGACACTGATTTCCATCAAAATTGAAGGCAGTGCACTTGATCGGAGAAGTGCGACACATGGCACCGCAAACCATATCTGACCTATGGCAAAAACACATAAATAATCACACCAAGTTTTGGAGCAAAACAACAACATATTATTGAGACGACTAGTTTGAGCATGATATACATAAGACATGGTGGGGGGTCAGGTAAAGAAGACTGTAAACTTTGATTGAAGAAATTAATCTGTTTCGTGTAAAGCATTCCTTTGTTTGTCACATGGACACATCCTTATGTACCAAAGTTGATCGAGTTGATCAAGCAAAAGCCCAAAATAGACTACATCTATCTTGACTTTGCCGAGGCCTTTGATCCTGTAAATCGTGGTCTTTTGCTCGATCAACTCGATGAGTGAGGGATCCTGGGTATGGTCATGAATTGGATTAAAGGCTTCATTAGTGAAAGGAAGCAAATGGTAACGGCTGAAATATCATTTAGTGGCATGTATGATGCCCAGTCAGGTGTTCCTCAAGGCTAATTCTTAGGTCCGGTTGTTAATCCTTTTCATTCCTCCTCTTGGCAAATAGTGAAAAAAAGGTTTTGGTAACATTTCAGGTTTGCAAAAGGTCGAGCAAGTCCAAAAGTGTAATGATTTAAAAATAGAATGATAAAATATTCATCAGGAACAGCACAAGAATGGGAGATCTCTCGTATTGGGAGAGGCTCCAATTAGGGCTGTACAGTACTCAGAGAAGGTATGAAAGGTATCGGATACTGTATGTTTTCAAGAGCATTCATGGGCTCTGTCCTACAGTAATCTAGGATTTGCGCTCAACAAAAGCAATCGTAGAGGTTTTACGTGCGTCCTGAGAGCACCTCCAAATCCCAAGGGATCCAGGATAGTTGGAAAAATGAAGTCCCCCTCTCTTCTTAATCGGGCTCTTTCATTATCCAATTTGCTCCCCAATAGTCTTCGTCGGGAAAATTTAGGATCTGATCTTTTAAACTGCTTTTAAAGCACGATTGGACAAATTTTCAAATACTATTCCTGATCAAATCACTATCTGCCAATAGAAACTTGTTGGTAGACTAAGTGTGTATAAATATTACTTGAATGCTGTAACTATAATAATTAACTTGTGCATAACATGTGAAAAGTATTTAATTGAAATTCCGTTCATTTTCCAAGTATGAAGAATTCGTTTTTCACGAATACTTTGAAATATGAATTCATTTCAAAATACTTCAGCAGTCGTTTCAAAATTTCTTTGTTAAAAAGCGTTTAAGGATGCTTGTCTCTTTTGATTAGAATTGTCATAGCAACGTCATCTCAGAGTTGCATTTAGGAGTATCTTTTGTTCATTTATTCGATAGAAGCAATAACACAGGACGTAAAGGAATTCAAGGGTTTTTAAATTTTACTGGAACACATACGCGCTCCATTAACGAGTTGATTCTAGCAGTTTTTAAGTAGCGCAATTGGGAAATTGTTAAATGTCTGGGAAGCAATTATGCCACTTCTTGTGCAAGAATAAATTTCATTACTCTACTCAAAGCTTACCCGTTCAAGGAGTCTTTTGTTTCGATAATTGAGTCTATATAGCTCATTTGAGTTATTTTACGCAAATTAAAGCGCAACACTGGCATCAGTTGCGCTAAAGACGAGACTTCGAAAGGTGCCGTCAGTAGCAATGAAATTGCGCACAAGATCTTTCTCCAACAACCCGACATGTTACACAACTAACTTTCACTGGTGCATTCGTGGGCGAAGAACAAGATACAACCTTGTCAAAAAGAACAATTGAACTAATGGCATGTGATTTTATATCAACCACTTGCCCCTTTGCTTACGTAGACAGATAATCATAGAGGGTCATACAAACTACGGAGCTGGCGACATTAAGTCATAGTAATTTTCCCGAATATTTTACAAGAAAGTCAAATGTACGTAGGAAGGGTCCACTTAATGATGAACATGTTACAGAATGCCACTTAAGGCCTTGCTTTACCCTGAAGGGGCGGAGTCGGGGTGTAGTGGTTAACGCAGTTTCCTGGAGCGTGATAGGTACCAGGTTCGACTCTCCTCTTCGACGTCTCTCAAGGAAACTTTTAGACGTGAATCCACACCCACAGACGGAGAACCATTCTGATACCGGACATGAGAATGCCTATCGGAACAATTTGGACGATGTGATGGCTGGCTTCGCTGCCCGGGCGTGACTCAACCCTCCGACCATAGCACCAAAAATCCCCCCAAAAAATCTCACCTGACCTTCAGGAGGCTCAGTTTATTTGGAAACGATCGATTTTAAAATTCAAAAATACGCAAAAGTTAGATTTAGGGCGATTGAATTAAAAGCATTTAAGAAAGCCTTGTGTTATTGCAAAAAAGAGGTCCTACTTTTCATCAAAAAAAATAGATTAGGACTGTTTCCATGGTATGATGAAATTGAGAAAGAGTCTGTTCTCCTGTTTCTTATCAGGGTAATTCCTTCCCAAACTTCGAGGGATATATTACCTGATTTTCGAAGTGATTTCGCGTCTTTGTTTGTGGTTTCTTGTGTCACAAACTCTGTTCTTGGTCGTCAATATTTTCATTAAAAGCACGCTACTATTTTTGAAAGTATCGATAATAAATTGCACCGTGTCTACTACGTTCGACAAAATGGCTGTAATGATTCAAAAATGTTGCAAATTTCCCGCCCAAATATGGATACTTTAATTATTATGTCTGCGATTCCTTTGCCTTGATGTCAAAATCGCTTAAATAATTTCTAAGATAGAGCAGTCAAGTAAAAAAAACATTGTGCCAAGTTCATCAGTGGTGTCATCGTAAAAGGATTAATTGTATTGTATTTATCTGGCTCTCAGGTTATAAAATAAAATGTAGGTATCAAAATGGTTTATGGGACCACGGATCTTCATAAGCCTTTATGACTTGCTTTCATGAGGTCCGAGTAAATCGCAGTTATATCTCTCCAAGGGAACAAATGGAGATTTGTACCAGTTGTTTCGGCAATATCGGGACAACATATATGAATTTGATAACTGCATGTAAGTCTTTGGCATGCAGCCCTTCTGTCCACTAGTTCAACCAGTTTTTGACCTCCCTTGAGGCCCCCACTTCAAACTTCCTTACGCCCAACTACTGATGCGGAAAGTTTGTGATCCAATCTCGCCATTGTGACATATTTTTTAGTTATGGTGTGTGCAATGCGAAGTAAATAAGTTTGAGAACAGGTCAAAGTTTTTTTGGGTGCCATATTTTGGGTTACATTCCTTTTGTTACCTCCCAATATTTGTGTCACATCCCTAAAGCTGTACTTATGCAAACATGAAGCCACATCCGTTAAAGAAGAACAGTTGTACGAGAACGATCAAATCAGGATTGCCTTGGAAAGTGAACAAAGGTCAAAGTGAACGTTTCCGTGGATTCTTGATTGCTATGCTCTTAGGAAAGAATGGTTTTCTAGTCGTTATAGATGCACTGCAATTGAACTGTTTTTATCATGTTAATGGTTTTATTGGTGTTAAGTAACATACACATTGACCTATTATGGAGAATGTTGTTTTGATTTCGAAGGTTATGGAATTCTCGAAGGAAGAATAAGTATGCTATTTTTAAGATGAGATTACATTAAGATCTAAAAAATAGTCCGTCCGTGGCTTGTTTTTGCGACCATACAGCTTTGATTAAATCCACTTGGCCAAGCACTTTTAGCTCCAGAAGAGGAAAATAATATGTGTTTTGATTTATAACTGACGTCCTGCAAATGCATTCGTTGTTGTAGGTGGTGAGACAAAAAAGTAACATCACAAGTTCTTGTACCTTATCTTGTTACAGGGAACTTCTTAGCACTTCTGAACATGAATTGAACCCAGATCAGAATAAATCAAAAGATTTGTCATTTGAGAATTTTACGTAATCCGTGTGAATCGGTAATTTGATTCCGTGCCAAGTGGTGGTCTTAATGTGTTCAAACATGGTTTACCTGACACAGTGTAGTGACTCAGGAAGGCTATTCTAGGCTTGGTCGGTTTTGGCGAATAAAATCAAAGGTCCAAAAAGACCAACCCAAATGCAGCAAATTGGTGCTGCGTATATAATATGATATTTAAGGTGGCTTTATGAGGTGCCGTTTCGCGTATTGAATGAATATTGGTTCAGGAACGCCACAAGTCTTTAATTCTGCAGGGCTTTTCAAAAAATCGAAAGACTTGTCTTTATCTTAAAGTTAAAAAATTATGTTCTAAAAGTATAAAACATTACTAGACGCATTTACAAATAAGTGGCCATTAATTTCTCAAGTCATGTGTCATTTACTACACATAATATGTTTACCACAAGAACATCAACTTTTTGGTGTTGTGTAGCAGAAAGTTTACGATTTCAAGGAGTACGGTCAGCTGAAATTTCGTTCAGCAATTACCAACTGACCTTACGCCGAGACACATCTGAGATTTTTGCTCCACAGGAAATTAATCTGGGGGGCGGGGGGGGGGCTATTGTTCAATGTATCATAGGCAATTTCTAGAAATTGCATGAATTGTTTGGTCAGGTTAATCTGGGTTTGTCCAAGGGTTAATATAAGCGGTTTCTGGACGGATTCACGCAACCAGGAAACCTTCTTTTTGTAAAACAGTAGGTAAAAGATGGCGTTAGACTTCTTTCTACATGAAACACCCTGAAATTTAACGTTTGAGCGTCGTAAATGATAAAGCTTTATCATTGATCATCCAACAAAAATGGCAATCCCATCAGAAGTGAGATAAAATTTCGCTTGTTATTAAGTTTCCTAAATTTTCTAATTTTTAATGACATAAAAGATAGCGTCTTTTGTGACTATTCCTGTCATTGACTCAGGATGACTAATTGTGTTTTGGCATGGAATGAACATCCCTAATTTTTGGCCGAGGGGCTTGTGACGTTTCATAACGTTTGTTCAACCCGTGATTTATAGTCTATATCTTTAGAGATACGGAGCTCCAATTAACATTTCCTTTTATGAAATTCCCACCCATTAGAGCATTTCTTCTGAAATATATGGCCGTAAGCTTTGGATGATGTTTTTGCGCAAGTTTTTTGCCCTCATCAATATCTTTGACATTACCTAAATCTCTTACAGGAACTCTCCATTAAAGCCTCATTTTGTAAATCAGGTTAGGGAAACTCACATCATGAGGTGAAGAATCTTCCCCTTCTTAACACATAGCTAGGCTTATAGCAAGACTGGTTAAAAACAACTTGAAAAATATGCATGCAAAACGTTCGCTATAAAAGCGGAAATTTGCCCAATGTGATCGTTAGTCGACTGGAACTACAACTACACACAGTCCAGTCAGTCTTGTTGTTGGGAGCAATTTCCGAGAACCACAAAAGCATCAAGCCACAATGAAGCTGGTGGTAAGTTTGAGTTCGTGAAGAAATTGTTTCTTTTCTCATTTCGTCCAATTTAACTTGCACGAAGTCAAACCGTCGTGTAAATGGCAATTAACTTTGATTGATCGAGAGCGACAATGTGAAAAGTAAAATAGTTGGACATGCCATCAAGTATGTATTAAGCTTGTTCTTTTTTTGCATTTCATAAATTTTGCAAGTTAGCCCCAATTGGCATTGGACAAAGGATCAGCGAATTTTTGTGTCAATTTGATACGACTTTACTTTATGATTGATGAAATGCTTTTTTACCTCTAAATATTCTTGTACCTTTTGCAATTATGCGATTAAGTATTAGGAAATTCAAAACTGCCGTCCGGCCAAATCTCTTCGATTTTCAGGAACTCAAAATTCCAATGACCAAAATTGATTGCCAAAATAGCTCAAACCTTCAAAATATGTTCAAAATTAGTTTTTACGCCAAACCTTCGCCGTCTTTGGAGCGGCAACTCTTCAATAATTCGATTAATCTTTTCTCGAGGGTCAAGTAAGAGATTTATTAACCATTATTTTTCAAAAACTTGAATTGCCTAGTTGCACGGAAATGAAATCTCTATTCGCGCATTCTTGCATTTTGAAATGCAAGAAATAGTTGCTTTACCAACATAATCAACATAAACTATTCTCATAGTCTTAAAATATTATGCTTATGGCATAATTTTTGGTATGAAGCCTGGCCGGTTTATGTAAAAGAAGTAACCTCAAACGGTAACGAATCATTCAGTAGTAAGCGCTCTCGAGGGCGTGTTTTTAGGGAATTTCCATGAATCACATTACGCAATTTCAAAAATTCCATAGATGTGCAGGTAGTTAAAGTTTAGACAAGTTCAAAATCGAAGGCTTTTAAACTTGCATTATTTTGGTTTCGGACACTACGTAAGAGATACCTACCATCGCGTAGAAAAATCAGGATTTGCCCCTTTTGAAATAAGAGAGGCGAACAGTTCCTTGAATCGGCCGCCATCTACGTTCAGTGTTTCCAGTTTTTGAGGTGTTGACTACTCTTCTGCGTCATAACATATAGCCAGTACTTCACACGTCTCTCCCAAACCGTTTCTTACCGTCTCTTACCGTTTCTCTTGCCGTAACATTCTTCGGCAGTGTCCATGGGTTTTTACATTGGAATTGCTATAACGACAGCCTCCCCTTAGTTGAAATGTTAACAAACAATAAAATGCCTAAATGTATTGCCCATAACGGTTCTGTCCCATCCCCCTCAGCTATCAAATTCCCAGAATTTTGCGAGAAATATCCCCGTCTTGCCTCTTTATCGATCTACGTTTTAGAATAAACGTTTTTGAACTTGAATAACTTGTAAGTTAACTAATCACATATCTAACAAACTCTTTTCCCACCTTTTGCTCAGCTATTGGCCTTGGCCACCTTGATTGGGCTGGGAATGAGTGCTCCCATGGAAACTCAAGAGGTTGGTGCACCCAGTTCCCAGCCTCTAGTCCTGATTCCTTTGTCCCCTGACCAATTGGCCGAACTGTTAACAATCCTGGAAGGAGATGAGAGGGAGAGCGAGGACATGAATGAAGACTATCCTCTCTATGTCGACGATGAAGCAGATGAGGATATTCAAATTCCAGTGCCAGAGGACCTCGTGCAAGGAGTTCCCGATATTTCTGGGTACGAAATAATAAATGTTGGGCATTAGTGTACCAAGAAAAACGCTCGAGTTTTTACTTTCTCATTTCTTTTTTCCTAGGAACAATGTAGGCCAAGTTCGTGAGAAAAGAAGCGCCGATCCCAATCCTTTATTTTTCCGCCGCCGCCGGTTCAATCGCAGACGAGGGGGATTTCGACGAGGACGCCGTTTTGGACGCCGTTTTGGACGCCGTTTCGGACGTCGGCGATTCTACCATTGAGATAAAAGATCACAACAGAAATATGAACGGGAAAGCACGAATTGATGGAAAATAAATAACTAGATTCATTTGAATCAAATGATTAAGCAACCTCAAGCATTCATGATTTACAAATGATTATCAATGAAGAAATCGTCATATTTTTAAATCAAGGCACCAAGTAACTATGAAAGGATACACAGAATGGTCGATTTAGATGCTTACGAAGAGAATCAGTCTGTCTTAATTAACTAAACCTTTTTGTGAAGTTTTTTTGTGAGTGTGTTATGAAGAATTTATCTCGCCAACATTGACCAAATCAGACATCGGTTTAAAAACTAACCACTTTTAAATCTTAGTGAAGAAGAGAGGGATGATTCTCGCTCAATCGGTATGACATCACCTTGCACACGTGTGAAAATTGGCTACCCTGATTGTCAGCGTCAAAAGTCAAAATTTGTTACAAATTACTTCAAGATTCTTAGTTGTCATCATTATTGTAAGTTCCTTGACTTAATTTCAGTCGCTTTTGATGTGGAATATTAACACATATCCCAATCTCGTCTTCATTTTATGAATTCTGATTAAATGTGTGAAATACAGTATATGAAAGAATGCGATCAAGAATACTCTGTCAAGAGTGACGAGCTACATAGATAAAGCATTGGAAAAAACATTTGACATGAAGTGACGTAGAACCTAGAACTATTTGCATCCTTTTTATTTGCCTTATCGAGTTTGTCAACAATCGGCAATTTCGTCTGGAATCATCATGATCCCAAAATCTCTTCGTGCAACATTCATGTCCAAAGGGAATCTCACCCATGACTCATTAGATGGAAGGAATGTGTAAATACTTGAAAGAAACGTGTAATCGTCATCATTATATCCACCAAATGCAAAAAGTTTGCCGTCGAAGCTACTCAATCGACTAAGAAATATCTTAGGCACTGCAAAATCGGGACCAACCCTCCAAGACTGCTGTGACCAACTATAAATCTCTGTATTAGGATAAGGAGTGTGCTCTTGCCGAATTCCGCCCATCACCAAAATACTAAGTTCCTGATTGGAGCTCAAGAACGTTCCGCATTCTGCGTAATATCTGGGCAAAACCATTGGGTCTAAAGTTGTCCATTCTTGTGTTTTCCAATCCAAGACGTAAGTCGTTCTCAATATTGTTCCCCCTGCATTCTGACCACCGGTAATAAAAATGTGATTATCATCTAAACCACAAGCACAAAAACCAGCGGCTGCCATGGGTAGGTTTGGACCGCGAACCATCGAACCATTGGCATTGAGAATCATCGTCATTTCAGTCTTGACCGAAGCATAATGCCCGCCCATGAGAAGGATCCATGGATCCTGAATCCTACCCAAGGAATAATCAGCCCAAGGTGCATCAAGGGTTCCAATGGACTCCCACAAGTGGTCGTCATAGTTGTACGAGGTGATATCAGATTCGTCTCCGCTAACTCCACCAATCGTTAGAAGTTTGCTTCCCAAAACGAACGAGTGCATTCCATATCTTGTGGTCGGTAAGGGGGTTGGACTGTCACAGTGCTTGCCGTTAGCTAAATCAATGACTTCGACGTTAGAGGTACCGGCGAATCCGACACCTCTGCCCCCTACAAGCATGATCTTGGACCAAGCTGTAAGGAAGAAAATAACAAAGTTACTTCAGGACCATTCAGATGCCTTTAAAAGGTTCCCAAAACTAGTGATCGGTCCGGAAGCGATTTCGATTTTGGTTGCACGTGCCGAAATCGAGAACAGACATGCACATTGAAAAATGGAATTTGAGAGAAAAATCTCATTTTCTCGAGTCCAAAAACTTGTGGAGTATAATTATTTCCAGGTTTAAGGAAAATTGGATTTTAAAATCTAAAACTTGCTAAAATTTTCTCCCAATTTATTAGACAATTCAATTCCTCGACGTGGAATCATGCCATAGAGAACCCTCCAAAAAATAGAAAACTAAAAGTTTTTTCTCAAACAATGATTTCAAGGAACGATTGAAAGGTGAAAAAAAATATTTAGGGAAGAGCAACTTTTTTAATTCAGAACTATTTTCACAATCTTTCATGTACGTACAGTAAGTAGGTCAACGGAAAAAATTCGCGGTTTTGAGGGATATCCAAAAGATCACATAAAAACTAGGTCAAATTACAAATACACGCAGAATCGTTCTGAATGATCAATTTGATATTCTCATCTTTCAATTAGGGCAATTATTTGACAACTGCCTTTTTAGGTTTTATTATAGAGCACCTTCGTTTTCTCTCTTCTAAAACCATTCCTAATTGATTGTAAATTGTTCACAAACTCTCATTATTTCCTTAAAAAGCCATTTGAAAGTGGCAAGTGACACTGGAGAGTGAGAATACAAAAAAAAATCCAAGGCAACCAACTATCTTGTACCTGAAACGTTTAATTGATGAACTTTGACTCCGCCCTTAGGATCTCCTGGCTCCGAAGCAAAACTCCAACTCCGTAAAAGATGGCACTGATTTCTGTCCATTTTGAAGCCAGTACAATTGTTTTGTGCAGTCAAGCACATGGCTCCGCATACCATGTCCGACCTGTGATATAAATAAAGAAATATAACACAACAACTTGTTTTATTGCCAACCAAATTACATCCTCTTCATTTTGTAAAAAAATCCTTTAATTTTGAATACAAAGAGTAGTTCTCTTAGGAAGTTGAGCCAAAGAACAATTAACTTACTCATGCCCAAATACCAAAACAAAATAAGGCAAATTTCGGACTCCAAGGTTAACAACTTTGATTTTCTACATTTTCAAATTTGCTCAGGCTAGAGATCTCTAGCACAGGATAAAAAGGTGCATATCCAAAACTAATTGAAATGACTATTTGTTAAACTATACTTTTTGATTTGAAATTGATTTAAATTATGTTGATCAGTTGCGGTTTTATTTCAGTTTAAGTGTTCTGCTTTTGGTCCTAAAACGCGAAAAAAGTTTTACGTATTTAAAATCTCAAGCTCTCAAGCAAACTCGATTCAATAAAATCAAATGATAATTCAACAAATTGTATTTTTTGCCACAATAGGTTAAAATGGTAAATATCATCACCTAAAATACACTTTTCCAAGATCATCAATACATATTTCTCATAAATTACAGTTGAACTATGAAAATGACGTCGTATTGGCATGTGCTCAGTCCATATCTCGCAAAATTATTTTAAGTTTCAAAAAGTCTAATTCTGAGCATTTTGCATGTTGCCCTTCGAGAAACATCAAATTCACCGAAATTACGACATAATAAGTAAATTTCCTTCAATTTTCCATTGAATACCTGGTTTTTTGGGGGGAAGGGGGGCGGATTTTTTAATACCGCTACAAGGAATGGGATTCCCTGTAAAGAGAGTTTATGATTAATATAATGTATAAAAAACCGTTTATATGAAATTTGATCTGTCAATGAGTTACTTTTGGCAGATCTATACAACCCTTGTTTAGTAGGTTGGTCAGGAATAGTGTTTGAAAATTTGTCCAATCCTGCCCTATGTAGTCTCGATTCCCTTGGATTTGGAGGTGCTCTCAGAACGCACGTAAAACTTCTACGATCACTACAACTGATCTCAAAGCCTGGGTTAGGACAGAGCCCATGAATGCTCTTGAAAACATACAGTAACAGATACCTTTCATACCTTCTCTGAGTACTGTGCAGCCCTAACTTCTGGAGCCTCTCCCAATATGAGAGCTCTCGCATTCCTGTGATGTTCCTAGTAAAACATCTTTGAACCTGTTTGACCTTTTGCAAACCTGCTGAACTCATTGGAGCCCAAATGGGTGAGGCATATTCAAGATGCGGTTGAACAATCGACTTGAACAGAGTTAACATTGTAATACTATCTCGGGACTTGAAAGTGCGATAGATCCAGCCACATGTTTGAAATGCCTTCCCCACTTTCAACTGAATATGCTCATCGAACTTTCCATCATCTTAGATGACAGCTCCTAAATCCCTCATGGATGAGACCTGCTCAATATCACAACCTCCATTGTCTTCGAGTGGAATATTTAATTTTGACGTCCCATACGTCATTGTGCGGAATTTCATCCCGTTCAATGCCATATTACTCTGACCAACCCAAGAGTAGATTTTCTCCAAGTCCTCAACTAAACATTTTAGTGTTTAGGTTTAGTGTTGATAACGGACACATATATTTCAAAAATATTCATTTCAAATTTATTTTACTTAACATAAATTGGTTTGACCTGTTATGACAAAAATACTAATAAGGTAGATGTTTTTTCCGCTTTTCCGCTTTTTTTGGCGTAAAAAATGGACCATTTAAGCGCAAATAACCAAGTTGCTCGTCAACGTATTTCCAAGTTATGTCAATTCAATAGGTATTGAAATGTGTTTTAACTTGATTTATTTTTAACTAGTCAATTCAGAATTGCGTAATGTGCGTTATCTCTCTCAACACGTTGGTGCTGCAACCAGAGCAGAAGGTGTTTTAGTCTTAGTTTTTTCCAATGACCCTGATCTGATCCAGTAGGTCCATGTTGCCCCATGTAGTCTTTCAGATCATCACATTCTTGAGATAGGGTCGACCATTACTCAAAAGCCGGCGAGCTCTTGAGTTAAACCCGCACAAAGGGTGGGTCTGGCAAAGTTCAAGTTCAAAGGGGAACATTGGCCTCTTATTGTTGAAAGATTAGGCGAGTTGGACTTGATTTCCATTCTACAGCAGGAACCATCAATAGATGACGCCATAAACCGGCTGATTTCCATTTTTCAGGAGGTTTGTTTGTCTCTGTGTATTCCAGAAACGGCGCCAAAAGGTTGGCCATTGTCTAGAATTCCAAAGTTTAGAAAGAAGTTGCTCAAAAAGAGTTGTCAGATTTCAATAAACTTCGACGTACTTCAAATCCATTTGTTGTAACCAAGTTAGGGCTTTACGTCCAGTACTCAGAGAAGGTATGAAAGGTATCTAATATTGTGTGTTTTCAAGAGCGTTCATGGGCTCTGTCCTGACCCAGGATTTGAGATTAGTTGTAGCGATCGTAGAGGTTTTACGTGCGTTCTGAGAGCACCTCCAAATCCCAAGGAATCGAGGCTAGTTTGATCAATGAAGTCCTCCTCCCTTCTTTATCGGGCTCCTTCATTGTTCAATTTGTTGCCCATTAGTCTTCGTCGGGAATATGTAGGAGCTGATCCGCTAACAGCTTTTAAAGCAGGATTGGACAAATTTTTGAATACATTCCTGATCAGCCCACTACTCAAGGGTTGTACAGATCTGCCAACAGTAAATCGTTGGTAGCTCAAAGATCATATAAATGTTGATTTTGTATTGTATGTAGCAAAGTTAAAGATTAATTTTCTTTACAGGAAATCCCATTTCTTGTAGCGGTAATAAAAAATCCGAAACCCAACCAAAAAAATAGGTTTTTAGGTGCTAACCTTTTCCTGCACCAATCAATATATTTTCGCTTGGTTTCCTGAATGTAAATCATTGTTTGAGTTTTTCTTAACAATTTAAACGACATTTTGAAGTGTTTTGAACATTAAAAAATTCAAATATGGAATCATTTATCATATTTTCCAAAACACCCAATGCCTTGTACTTGTTGTCTTGAGTTTTGTCAGTTTGAATCTCTCCTGATCTTTTCCTTGCAGAGCGTTCTCTAGGATGAAAGGATTAAATTTGATGGACCTTGACCCTAAAGCTCTTCCCTATTCGTGTTTTTATACTTCAATCAAGATTATGAAGTAAAGTCATCTAATTCAATTAGATTAGGCATCTATTCAAGACTGCCCTACTGCCCTAAGGGATTCTTTGTTCTTTGTTGATTCTTTGTTGATTTCTTTTTTTTTTGATTCCTTGACGATGACACTTAAACACTGGAAGTCAATTAAATTAAGATTTTTATTCTTTAAATTGCAACGACTGGAAAATCAAAATTGGCCAGTTTCATAAGAGCCAGCAAAATCAGTCATTTATCTGCAGGGTATGTAGTAGACATTAAATGATCCTGCCCTTCCTTAGACAAGAAAATGTAGATTTTCTTCATGTTTTTGGGGCGATCAAACTCAAAGTTAACATCGCTGTGTTCTCGTTTTATGATTGTCATTGGCTGAAAAAACACTCACCCGTTCAAATGGGCCCTAATTCTGAGATTCGAGTCCTCGTAGCTAAATCGTGTGATGACTCGAGTGTGAAACGGAATCATAGGTATATCTTGAATCAAATTGGAGTCTGAATAAGCCAAAAACAGAAAAGTAATTTCACAGAAGAAACAACGTGAGAGCACAGACATCTTAAACAACTGAAAGCTACTGATCAGCTAAATGCCGGGAAAAAAATATAATGGGGAACAAGTCCAACAGACCAATTGAGCTAATAGGGCCAAATTGGGTTCGAGTCGAGATATTTGAAACAGATTTTGGTTTGAGATGATCAATCCTGGACATTTAAAAAAATTATAAGAATATATATTTTTAGACTTACTTTCATTCGAATCTTGTCTTTCAAAAATACATGGAACTGAATTTTATTTATGGATAAGATAACCAAAAGTCTATTACCTTTTTCAAGAATGAACTTATTTTACACTTTTTTAATACCATTCTTGATCTACCCACTATTACTGATGAAAAAAAACAATCTTTCAATATTTCTCACGCGAGGTTGCTAGCTTTAGGTTTGCCATCACCCCTCACATAGTTCAACATCTTGCAAAATCAAGAAGCAAGTTCCTTCTACATAGCGCCCCTGAGCCAAAGACGAATAAAGCAAGGGGTCCCACTTGCGTTCACCTTCAGAAGAAAGCCTTTTTCCTCATTGAATTCAACCGACAAATGACAGACGCTGAAGGCTAATTGGCAGACCTAGTTGGGCAACCTATCGTGAATATGATAGAAAATTGGATTGTTTCCACCACTACCCACTATTCAAGGGTTGTACAGATCTGAGGCTAGTTTTTTAAGACGCAAAGATCGATCTTAAGATCGTACTTTAGTTCGTAAGTTCGATCTTGAGATGGATCTTTGCGCTTAAAAAACTAGCCTCTGTCAATAGTAACTCGTTGGTAGATCAAAATTTGAATAAATGTTAATTAAATGAAGTTTATTAATGATTAACTCTCATTTACACAAACAGGTAATTCCATTCCTTGTCGCGGTTATGAAAAAAGCTGTTTGAAACGTCTCGAAAATTTGCTTGACTCCCAAAAAACTTTTTCCTCGCTCTACATCTAGTAACTGAGAAATAGTGATGATGATCCCAATTTATGCAAAAAAAAAACAACTTTAAATAATATTGAGGGAAAAATTCCGGAATAACATTAGATTAAGCAACAAAATTTTGGATTTTTTTTCGATTTACGCGTCAAATTTTCGGATTCGATTTCATTTGGATTAAGCAACAAATTTTCGGACTCGAATTTGTTCAGATTGATTGGAAGCTTTCATATTCGTATTTGGATTGGATTTGGAGGACCTGTTGGATCTGATGCACAGCTCTACTACGTCCATTGACCAAAGAATTACTTATCCATGTCTCCTCCGTTTTAATGTACCTTACAAGAAGGGGAAGTTGGCAAGCATTATTACGAGAGAGCTTGTGCACGAGAATCTCTCTTTTAGCCGTCTTTGAACTCCTCAACCACCAAAGACGAGATCGAGAATCTTCACCTGAAAAAGTTAAGAGATTTTCCTGGGCTATTCAGGTGCGACGAAAGAATGGAATAAGCTTCACCTTTGGGTCCTATAAAAGGCAGACCTAAATACCTCACATCCAAAGTCGCCTGAAACGCTTCAAAGAGGCAACATTTCCAGTAAACAAGAAGCATTTACAGGAATTTCAACATGCATTCCGTAAGTAATTTCACTCTGTTGCTTTTGAACCAAATTGCCTCCAATCCTGATTGGTTCCAAATTTCCAGACTCTGGTGCTCTTTACTTTATTGGGGCTAAGTTTGGCCGCTCCACAAGAAGATGGTGGCCCTCAGATCATCGAGCTTCCCGAATTTTCCCCTGAAGTTCAGACTAAGATTGTCGAGTTGTATGAACTCTTAAAGGCCGAACTTGAAGGGGATGAAGATTTGGATATTATGGAACCTTTGGAGCCACCACAAATCGAAGAAATTACGAGGAACAAGCGAAGTGCCCTGGCTAGTCCGTTCTTCTTTCGGCGTCTCTTTGGATTTGGTCGCCGACACCGTGGTTACGGATACCGACGTAGTTATGGCCATGGATACAACCGTGGATATCGACGAAGCTATGGAAGGCATTACTATCATTAAATGTTGCATATTGGAACAAAATCAGACATGAGATGCATTTGATTGAAACGGATTAAAAGATTGGCCAACAAAACCACTACCGATTCTTTCATTCCTGTTTAAAATCATTGTCCTTGCTTTTGAACTTACTTAAAGGGGGTATTGTGTCTTTGATTATTTCATTAACCATCGTGTTATATTGCTGAGATAGTTTCATACCATTACACCCTTGAGATGACAACCAATTGATGAAAAAAAATTATTATTGTTTCGGAGGATAGATTTTGACTCCGGATTTTACCTCTTTGCTCAAAAGTAAAAATAAAAGATGTTAAGATAAACTCGCTCTTGAGGTGGATCTTGATATGGTCGAAGGACACTATTTTCATTTGCAGCTGTGATTGCATCAAGCATTAAAAGGTATTTCTTTCCGTTTCACTTTTTATCAAGATCGGTATCTAATGAATGCGCAAAAATGAAGCACTAGTCAAACTGCTAAGCTATTTTGTACAGAGGGGCTGTGAACTTAGAGAAAAATTCGATCAGCAGTGAGCACTACATCAAGAGTTATTTTAGTATCAAGTAATTTTATCCTTTCGGTTATATATTTTTGACAAAAATTGTTTGTCAAAAAAGATTATATGGAAAATTAGTTCGAATTTCGAGTATTTCTTCATCTAACTTAAACTTTAATCGGATTTTGGACAAAATCTGTCACGATTGGGATATTTTAGAATATTTTGCCTTGTCCGTGACCAAAATTTATGTCCAGTTTATAGATCCTTTTGATTCCAGAACTCTTGATCTTAATGTTGGAGTAGATATTTTGTTGACGAACCCTTTTCGTATCTGCAACTTTATTTGATTTACCAACTACGAATAGTTTTGGTTCACTCTTTACATCAATAACTTCGCATAAATATGGTTTTTAACAAACGTGTGATATTTTATTCTTGCTATGAGTTCATTACGAAATAGTTTTTTTCTTCGTGTTTTTATCGAATAATCAGCATTCAACAATTTCATCCGGGATCATCATGATTCCAAAATCTCTTCTTTCGATATTTAAGTCCAAAGGGAACCTCACCCAGGTCTCATTGGTGGGTATGAATGTGTAAATACTTCTTACAAAATTGAAAGGTCCTTCGTCGTAACCTCCGAATAAAAACAGTTTACCATCAAAGCTGGTCATTCGACTCAAAAATATTTTAGGAATCGCAAAATCTGGACCTGCTCTCCAGGATCGTTGTGGCCAATTATAAATCTCTGTGTGGGGATTAATGTTAGTCTTTTGTTGAAGACCACCCACAACTAAAATGCTTAACTCCTGATTGGAACTCAGGAACACTCCACATTCCACGTAATATCTGGGTAAAGCCATCGGATCTAACGCGGTCCATTGTTGGTTGTTCCAATCCAAGACATGAGCCGTGTTCAGTTCGACGGTAGTTTTTCCGCCAGCGATAAAAATATGGTTGTCGTCCAAACCACAAGCACAAAACCCTTTGGCAGCCATGGGAAGATTTGGACCAGGAACCATCGAACCATTGGCATTGAGGATCATGGTCATATCAGTCTTGGTTTCATCATAATCTCCACCCATGAGAAGAATCCAAGAGTCCTGAATCCGACCCAAAGAATAATCGCCCCAAGAAGCAGCTAAGGTTCCAACGGATTCCCAAATGTGATCTTTGAAGTTGTACGAGGTAATATCGTGACCAAAACCAGAACCTCCAATGGTTAAAAGCTTGCTTCCTAATACGAACGAGGGCATCCCATATCTGTCATTGGAGAATGGAGTTGGACTGGTGCAATGTTTTGCGTTGGCCAAATCAATGAGTTCAATGTTTGGAGTGCCTACGTAACCGGTAGTCTTGCCACCAAGAATCATAACTTTGGACCATGCTGTAGAAACACACAGAGTTTTAAAGTCGATATATTCATCACCTTTAAAAGCAAATGTAATACATTAGATAGTGACGATGGGTTACATGGAAATATTTGGATTGATTTGCATTAAAATGTGATCTACCGAAACAAAAATCCATGTTAAGAAACATTTAGCTTAGAATGGCGATTGATCAGTTGAAGGGTGAAATTAATTTCTTAATAATGAAAAATCAAGACATTTTCAGCTAATTTTGGATCAAAGGCGTGAAGTTCTGACTTGTATGAATATTCATGAAGCTAATATGCTGACGACCAATGCCGTTAACTAATAATTCTTTAACTGTTTTTTCGAAATACTATTCCACATGAATCTAGTCGTCTACAGTATTGTAACAAAGTACATTTAGCCTACGCAAAATTTCCCCTCCCTTTCAAGTTTTATTTTCTTGTACGATGTGCTTGGAAGAATATAAAAAATTATCCAGATTCTTTAGGACCAGAATGCTAAAAATAACTTCGTGACCACCAAATACCCGTTAATTTTTTGTAAGAACGCACAAATTTTATGCTAAGAGCACCTTGCGTGAGAAAATCAGATTTTGCTTTGGACACTTATTTGAAAGATACAAAAATGGGCCAAACTAAACCTGAGACATTCATTTCATGGACCTCAATTCCGTTTTCAGAAGTGTCCGAAATGGCAGCAAAGCTCCAACTTTGCAGAACGTGGCATTGATGTCCTTCCAATTTGAAGCCAGTAC
This sequence comes from Tigriopus japonicus, assembly GCA_010645155.1. Classification (NCBI taxonomy): domain Eukaryota; kingdom Metazoa; phylum Arthropoda; class Copepoda; order Harpacticoida; family Harpacticidae; genus Tigriopus; species Tigriopus japonicus. The sequence goes on along the minus strand of JAAGOF010000250.1, from coordinate 1,110,618 downwards.
AGTTGACCCCAGAAGTCAGACACATGGCACCGCAAACCAAGTTGGACCTAGGGCAGAAAATGAAATGATAGCGAAGCACAGACACTTATTAGGTTTGATAGGGTCAGCACACAAATTGTGAACCTCTTAAAATTGTCAAAAAAAATGCAATGTTCGGTAGACATCTTACAAAATCTTATATTGTTTGTGTCTCAAAACAGAATTGCACTGGTATCGTTCGTTACATTTTCCTGTTGGTGTCTTTAGGAATGGAAGAGATCTTGGCGACGGTGAGGTAAATGGGACAGTTTGTCTTGATCTCATTTTAAAAGGCAGATTTTAAGGCTGGAAATCGTCAGTTTTTTTATCCCACCCCGTTTTACTCCTAAAAGTGGGCCCCAAGGTTTAGTTATGTAAGGTCATTTATTGAGGGCATTTGAAAGTATGGTTGAAGCGTTGTGGAAGTATAGTAAGATTCAAATGAAAAAAAAAATATCCTGGATTACATTGCACTACAAAAGCTACGTTTCAATCACAAAAACACAACTAATTTACTTAAACTAGTGACAAAAGAAAGCGGCTAACAAAATTTTGGAGGTGTTCAGTTGTAAACCGTGAATTGTTTTTCTTGTTTTGATTTCAGCAAGCTGACTGCAAATTTATGCGTTCGAACTTGACCCTTAGATCATTTATTAATCACTAGATAGCAAGCTTTAATCAGGGTGGTTTGGCAAGCAGGAGAGAATGCATTGAATTTCTGAGGAAAATGTCGCCCTCTGAACTTTTGAGCGGACAGTTAGTGTGACCAATCAAGACCAACCTTTTCAACTCGTTCTTTAATCCACAAGTCAGTTTTTGTCCATATATGTATTGGATTAATCCTACATAACGGAAAAGCTTAAATTTGTGTTATGTATTGGCAAAAATGTTCCTAGTTGTAGTATTAAAATCCAAGGCATGGTCACCTAGTGACGTCTTCGCTTCTTTAGAGAAAGTGACCCCTAGCAATAACAAAAATGACCCAAAAACATTACTCAATTCCACATTCGATTCATCAATTGCATGGTTGACATTTGCCTGGTCACACATTTTAAATGTTCCCGCACTTTTGTCCACTCAACAGTTGGCGACCAGAGACACATCTTTAGGCTTACACTCCCTCTAGTACTAATATATATCAATGACTTGACCTCATCTCAATCATAGTCAAGACTAGAGCACTATAATGTCAGAGTACGTTCATAAAGTGCGCCATCTAGTGGATTTTATGCGGCAACAGCTCGCAGTTCCCATGATACACATATTTTTGAAGGTTGCAATGGCCACTCATCAGTTTTGGACAAACTAAAGTGCCTAAAATGCTGATGGTGGAACTCCAAATGGAGCTGAAGTGTTTTTCTGATGAATTTTGACATAGACCATGCCTGAATTACCTTTTCAATAGTCATATTTCCATGCCAATTTGAAAAGGATTTTACCAATAATTTCAACCAAAAACCACCACAGGTCCATTAACAATACTCAGTCAACATTTGAGGCACTTTAGTTTGTCCAAAACTGATGGTTGACCGTTGCAATCTTCAAAAATATGCGTATCATGGGAACTGCGAGCTGTTGCCGCATGAAATCCACTAGATGGCGCACTTTATGACCGTACTCTGTTATTATAGTGCTCTAGTCAAGACGGGTAATGAAATTTTTTCGAAGGTAGAGAGCATGAACCCTAAGCTTTTACAAGGTGCTTGTTCTCTATCATTCAACATTAAGGCCAAATTGACTCAACAACTGACCGACCTAATGCTTAAAACTGGCACTCGTAATTACAGGTGTGATATAATTAATTGTTTTCGGCCAATTGTTCCCTTGTTTAATTTTTTTTCATTGCACTTTTTGTTTTTGAAAGGTGTAACACAGCCTGACTTTTAGACATCACAGAGACACAAAAAAGATGAGAAAGTAGTGGCACTTTTTATTTGATTGCATCACTTCCGGCTAAGTACTGAAACACCAAAAAAGCCCTCCAACCCTGTATGTTCAAAATTGCAGTAACAGAATTTTGAACCGAATACTTGCCAATGGTTGAATCGGACTTAACAGATACAGAGTGAACAGAAAATAACGAAGTGGCTGACTGATCTGCAAACGAAAGCAACTAAAACAATTGCTTTTACTAAAGATCACCGCCAATGTTCTGCACATTTCGATTTCTGTTCAAATACTTCTCTCTTACTCTCTAACGATTGATTAGCATTACAAATATTGGAAATCGAACTTTTTTCTTTTTTTTTGTACCTTAAAAGGTAACGGATTTGTAACCGATACAAAGAACGACTTTCAATAAATATGGTGGGCATGTCATGGCTTAAAGTACTGTACTCATAAACTAAGAGTGATAAAGTATCTGATCTAGCAATGAAAAACTTGATATCAGAATTTCAACTCTCAATTTCTTCGCCATGTTAGAACAACTTACCCGCTAACGGAGTTTTTGACGTCCAACTTTGAGTCTTCATAACTGAATTGGGTAATTGTACGTGACGTAAAGACCATCAGAGGTCTCTTACTTGATGAACAAGAGCATAAATAGGCCCAGAGTAACAAAGCCAAAATGTAGAGGGGATTATTTGACATAACCAACATCATTGACAACTAGCTTTGACTGAGCAATTTTGGGGACGAAAAAGCGGATTTGAAATGACTGAAAGGGCCAATTGACTTAATAGCAGCAGATATGTTCGTGACTTCTTTGATGATTGCCAATCTCTTGGGACTCTGTGAAAACACTGACAAGAGTTTTGACTTGAGGAGATTTTAACAAACTTCACAAGGAAGTAAAAAAGCATAATCCACTTAAAATATTGAAATTACTTATCAACCAAATACGTTCTTTCGCAGTTGGTCAAGAACAAGCAATCTCAAATGTTGAAATGTATTCGAAAATGCAGCTAAAATTACAAACAGCATTTCTTTTTGGTCTCAAATGCTCTCCTGTAAAAATGGGTAGGCAAAGACATCAACAAAACAAAAAAATGGCACTTGCCAACTAAGAAAGTTAATTAACAGTGCCACTTTCAACTAAATAAAAAAAGGGCAAAAAACGATTGAACAGTATTTTGAGCAGCAAGATTTGCGTTAATTGGAAGCGTGTGTATTTCGGGGATAATTGAGATGGTAATTTTGAATTCCCATAAACCTAAGGTTTTTTTCAAGGAAGCCCATGTCTGACTAAGAGAGGTTATTAGGGGGACCATGTCATTTGGCTTGGTCCGGCACGGGCTTTTTGGCAGGAGTCTCCGGATCCCGCCGCAGGAGCACGGCCTTATCCAAATGTCAATGGAAGCATGCCCTACATTATGGTCTGTTGCATGAGAAGCAACCAGATTCTTTGCATTCGGTTGAGTATGAAGTGATTTAAAGACTAAAGAATATTAGGGTCTTCTGGAGAATACAGAAGTACCTGAATTTGAGGTATTCAAGCCCAAATTTTAGGCGCAATTATGGTGAAGACTTTACCGAAATACGCAAAAAGTTGAAAAATTGTAGAAAAAGTCAAATTCATGATAGATCGCGAACAAAATCTACAAAGACACTTATTATGCACTATACAAGAGGCAAAATGGTTCATTTTCATAATTCTGGACACATCAGCATTAATAAATGTTACGTGTAAATCTAGCATTGGCGCAACAAAAACATGCATTACGAACCTCAATTCCTTTCAGATTTCTAGGTTCATGAGGGAAAATTTAATATTTGTATAAATACTGATTTGAGATGAAATTGTAGCAGGGAAGCATAAACAAGAGTATATGTAAATACAGGTTTTTTTCTTTAATTTTAATCTCTTTGAGAAAGAAATTTCGTGAAATGACATGAATCAACCTTTGGTAACAGCAAAGATCTTTTAGATTTTTATCGATTAAGCTGTCTAACAAAAACGAAACGGATAAATCAATCGATCTATTATTCGAGAGAAGCCTCACTTACAAATATTCTTACAAAAAGAAACAGTACATGACCTACTTCCCAGAAATAAGATTGGTGAGTGTACGAGAATAAAAGAGGAATTTCAAAATGTGATCATGAAGATAAGGGAGCAAAAGCTACTATATCTTTACCATACTACGGGAAAACAAATATTTCACAGGAAAAATTAAACCGTCGACGCTGAAAATTGTAGTTCCAGTCAGTACCAAAACAGCCAGTTTTTGTACTATGTTCTTGCACCTTTTATGAGTAGCTCACAAATATATGGCTTTTCATATAAATTTCATTGTACATCCATTTATTCCAACTTAAAATATATTGTTCTGGAGATCAACCAATATTGCTTCTTTTGTCACATTGATGAAAAATATGCAATAGTCTAACAGCTTCAGTTCTTCCCTTTTTGAGCCAGTTTGAAAATGATCACTCTGACTGAGTCAGGTCTTAGAGTATAGAGAGGCCATTGTCGTCATTTTGTCTGCCTTGTTTGCAGCTGATACTGGCCAAAGTTGCCCATAAGTTGCATGAAAAAGCAAATATTTCCGACGAATATCATAAAAACTTGCCTTTGGAAGTGGAAGATCATGGTACAAACGAAAGTATGAAAGACATATTCTCAATGCCAAATCCCATAAATGTGCAAATAAATGGTTGAAAATTGTAGAAAATCAAATACATTGAGCACCTTAGTAAGATTTGGGGGAAGCAACCCGCAGACAGTTTTCGGCACAGGCCGAAAACTAAGTTTTTCAAAAATTTGCCCTCCACGAATACATTTGTTTGGGCAAGTTCCAACTAGTCGCTGATGATAAACGGCCCTTGCTACCCACAATGAAATTTCATGACCGGCCTGTTGTAGTATCTCCACTCTATAGACCTCTATGAGTCAGCTCAGGTAAGTTTGGGCAAACAAGGACCTCTCCTTTCCTCTGCCTTCTCTAACATCTCCTCCTTGTTCTCTTAAGGTTGACTGATAGTAGGTCAAAAAGTTTGTATTTTATACTTACAATAACATTTTAATGAGTCAATTTATCAGGTTTTGAAATGTTATATTCAAATCTGATTGCAACCTTCTATAATTTTCAGCCAATGAAGGTCAGGGGTTCTAGTAATTCAAGGCCTCGGGGAGCCATTTGGTCAAGTGGTTTTGCCCATTCTAACACCAGATGTCGTGAATCGTGACAGTCAGTAATGAGAACAATGGATTAGTTAGGTTGGACGAATTCAGCTAGGGATTCCTGGCCCAAATACCTAAAGGTGGGTCGGATCTAAGGCTTTGGTTTTCACAGGTTTGAATTTTGTTCCATGGGGGAAATGTCCTTATGGATGTAGCTTGAACCGAGGTTGATAATAAACCAAATCTTTAATCAAGCTCGGGAATTTTCAACAATCTTTTATCAATTTTGTCGAAAGGCAAGTCTAGGCTCTGACCGCTCTGACACATCCCTAGCTATTTGGCCCCAAAAATCCCTAGCTGAATTCGTCCTTCCGAACTAATCCAATCTGAAACATTTTCTTTGCTGAGTTTATGTACCCTGTGACACCTTGAATTGTTACAGAAATTTTTCGTTACCACACGCCGTTGACTTCAATTGCAAACTCGAAAGTCCTTAAGTTAGAAAAAGAAATCTTGTGGCAAAAGTTATGAAAAAGTTTAGCGACGTGGTTTATAAGCTTAGCTTTCTTTAAACGATTTCTTGTCGCAACTTACGTACTTTAGTGTTTACAAATGAAGCCAACGGCCTGTGGTAACGTAAAATTTCTGTAACAACTCAAGTTGTCACGGGGTATATAAACTCAGCATTATCCACACTACACGTCTGCTTTGAGTTTCGGCAAGGGCAACAGAAATCGAATTTCTATCATGAAGCCAATTTTCTTCTTCGCAAAGTTACTATTAAAGACGGCCAAAATATGCTTTAAAACTTTTGTTCTAGGCCCTAAGAAATGCTTAAAAAGTGCACGAAATATGGTGAAAAAAATTGCTAAAAAACAAATATTTGCTACAAAACCTCTAAAAATAATTTTCTTAAACATGCTCAAAAACAAAAAATAACTCCGAAATTAAAAAAAAAAGCTTTTTAGACTCTGGACTACCAAACTGTGCTTACGGACGAAGGGAATTTACAAAGTGATTATTCATAAGTACGTCGTCAATGGAACAATAACAAACCAAAACTACGTGAGCAAATTTTGAAAGAATTTTTGTTTCAAGTTTAGAAATTCACTTTTATTAGATTTTTGCTTTGAATGTTTGCTCATACTCAAAAAATGCTCAAAGATACGCTTGAAGAACAAAAATATGCTTTAAATGCTTGAAAAATAGATAAAGTGTATTCTGGCTCTCTGTAGTCATTAAATATGAAAAAGTACTAGTAAACGAGAAGAAATCTAAAATTTCAATTTATTTGAAATTGACTTATTAGCATGGCGATAACAGCTCAAATTTTCTTCGATTTAGTTGGGACATGAGCACCAATTTAGCAATTCAAGAGTCGAAGGAGCAATACATGTGACAATCGACCACAACTGGCATTAATCTGGTGAAGTTCTCACAAAAATACGCCATTTCAAGGGACCAAATTTGCCTTTCCCTTAATATAATAATTGGGTAATTGGGCTCTTCGAAAAGCAATATGACACGAAGCCAGGTAGCAAGCCAAGTTTGATTCTTAAAGTACGATTGTGCCATAAGATTTGATATGCATGATTGCTAAAAATCCAAGTTTCTGGCAGGTGAGCCAAGAATTTATGCCAAATATAGAGACGAAGATGAAATGGCAAATAAAGCTAAAACCGGTCAACAAAATGACAGACAGAAAAAGTTGTGACAACCACTAAAATGAGACAGTCAACATATTTGGTTGTGATGTCTGCAAGTTTTTTTGAGACATGCTTTTCCCGATCCAAAAATTGTTATGGTTTTATCCCAATTCAAAGATTTATTTCATGTTCAAAATGACCAATCCTTCTGCTTTCAATATTTTGTTCCTCATTTTTCTTTTTGCAATACTTGCTGATTTTCTGAAACCGCATCAAATTTGAGATCCCGTACAATGACAAAATATTGCCTTACCACCTAAATAATGGTTAGATGGAAGTGACAAAAATATCAAGTATTATGTTTTCAAGCATTAAGATACATCTCGACTTTGCGAGTGATTGATCAAAGTGGTCTTGCAATAATAGGGAAACAAAAAGCAGGATATCAAGAAAAAGGTTCAAAAGGCAAATCCTCAACTATCACACCTGATTAAAATGCGATTAAAATCCTCTGTGAGGTTTTCAATGCTTTTGATATTCCCTCAGGCAATTTTCTAGAAACAAAGCAATTCAGTTAGAACGTGCATTGATTTGTCTGGTTGCTTAGTTCAAGCGGATAAATGGAAAAGCGAAAATGCGACCCAAGCATATAATCTTTCTCATTAAAATTGTATTATTGTCTCCCTCCTTTTCACCTTGGGAGTTTGATATTTGTGTTTTTGTGTTTTTTTCTCGTTTGCTTACTCATTTTTATACATTGCATTTTCGAGTAGCTTTTACAAAATATATAGCAACGGTCGTCTATTTTTGGGTGGGGGAGGTCATTAAGAAAGCCAAAGGAGGTTATGCAAAGCCTTTTCAAAAATTCCAAAATTAGCCTTGCAACGCTGCTTCTTTTCTTGATTAAAATTCCCCCAAAAAGTTCGCAATTTTTTTTCTTCTTAATTTTGAAATGTCCACGAGTTTGGTATGTACCGATAGGAGGTGAAGAAATCTATGGACTTTGACCGAATTGTCGACACCCTGAACCAACTGATTAGTCGCGTTTTGCGTTCGCATTATTTCATAACTCTTTGGGTTCATTGTGCACTCATTGTCCATTTGATCGTGAAGTAAGGAAATGTCGCTTCTTGGACTTCTCGGGATCTACGAACTGGGTTTGGAGGTGTTCAAATATCTCCACCTGAACGACATCGACAACTGTCGCTTGGTTTGCCGTGAAATGCGATACTTCGTCGATCACGTGGTCTGCAAATATCCCCGCTTTGGCCCAAAACTCGAGCTGGAATATAAACGTGAAAAATGGATGTCTAATCGAGCCTTAACGTGTATTCCAATCGACTATACTTGTGATCAAGAACCAGGGAGCCCGCACGAAGTGGAATTTATTTTCGTCATTTTTGACCGACTGATTGTCATCTTGTACACTGCCTTTTCGCATGAAAAACACGTCCTGACCTTTGAACGAGACGGAACCAGAGTGGCATCGATTTCATTTGAAGGAGCAATCGAATTTACTGAACGAACGACCAATTCGTTACTCATCATCAGGGAAATGGGTAAGCCGGCTCTTTTGTGGAATTGTGAAACACTGGCCGGATTCCAAATGTATATGAATACCGACACCATCGAGGGCCTTGGCAGTGCTAATGACACGTATCTTTGGATCTATAAAGAATGTCCTCATTCCAAAGTCACCGTTCATGTGCGCCATCCGGATTGCATTTACAGAGTCATAAGGGCTTTCGAAATAACAACGACTCATGAGGCTCGGAAAGTGATCTTGTTCGACTTCTCCTCGAAATGGATCTTCCTGCAATACAATTACAATGATTGTGGCTTTGTGGAACTCTTCGACAACCAAACTGGAGAGAGTAAATATATTATGCCCGATTACAAAGACCCCAAAACTATTGGTCGATTGTGCCAATGTTATATTGAAACCCAATTCATCACGGAGAACTTTGCCCTTCTTGACGAACCCAATTCGTGCGTCGTGCTTGATTTAGAGACTCTCAAACCAATTGAAGAGTTCAAAATCGAGGTTTTAAAATCGCACACTTTTGACAGAAGTGCGAGAATGAGCAACAGATTTGTCGTTATCATGACGAGCAAAAAAGATTACTGGAGCATTTGGATTGGAGACTTGCAGACAAGAAAACAGCGTACATTTCGTAGTCCTTCAGGAGAGCGACCTGTAATTGACAATGGTAAAATCATCGATGGCATGATTTTGGTTTTGAACCATACCATTAGTAACATACCGTCAGATCAGGATGGACCGGATGCAAACATGATCAATGGCAATCTGTATGCGTATGACCTCAGCGAAACCAATGAAGAACGATTCTGGAGTGGCAGAGTGGATATGGGAATTGGTCGAGTTGGCAACCAATCGCAGGAAATCATTGGAAAGCTTGGTGGCCTCAAAGAGACAGGTGTTCCAAATCTTATGCACCTCATGCGACTGCCTACCAAACCGTCCCGTGAAAGAATAATGCCCGTGGTGACGGAGAAGAATTTTGTGACGATTTAGATTTCGTGTATTTCGTGATATGAATAACGTGAAATAAAAACTGACCGTGAGGGTGAAAAAGACTCGTTTTTGTTTCGTTTTTCTTCACAAATCATGATACACGGATCTAGGCAAGGCTGGTGGAGACCGGTTGAAAGTTTGTTTGTAAAATACGGCACTAGGGTTTCTGTTTATCTGGGGAGCTTCAAAACCGTTCCATTCGGAAAGTGGAAGCCATTGGCTAGAACTTACTTTTATTATTGTAGTGATAATTGTATGGCTAGGCCAATTCTTTTTGGAGGCGAGGCTACCCAAATGAATTATGATATCAGGAGAAACAGAGCAAATTTGTAAGTTATGTGCTACACGTAGAATTTTACCGCCAAAGGATAGAAAGTTCAATCTCGAGTCTGGCCAGCCGGTGAGGTTGGGCTGGCCCTGTCAATTTTTGTTTCTTTAGGGTGGAAATACACGGACAGGCTAAACTCCTCGACAGGCTGCTTTTTCAACTTAACAGGTCAAAGTTTGACATACCAAAATTGGAATCGGAATACACGCGCAGGCTCTTTTCTGTTACGGAATAGATGGTGCGTGTGGAGTTTTCAATTTCTCTGCTCTCCCTTGTAGGTACTTCCATATTGCGTTCCTCCTTCCTACTTGAACCTGTTTGGTCTTGTGTGGATTATCCATTTCTCCTAAGTTATTCAATGAATTGTGGGGTTAATTAACCCCTCTTGAAATGCACGATTGAGGTGCGTTAGCACCACGGTGTAAATATCGAATTTCGTTCATGATAAAGAAGTCGACTACTATATCTTGACTCAATCACATGGGGACATCGTCGTCCCCATAGAATAAGCTTACCTACCAATCTCCCTTATTATACCCGTAGTTGCATGCCACATAGCGTAGTGATCATACCCGTGAAATGGCACAGTGCGCATCAACAAAAGGGAGCCACATCGGCAATATGAGTACTGAAAAAGATGAATCATTTTGATGCAGTCCTTTTAAGGCCATATAAGGTCAATAAAGACTTCCTTAAACCCTTTCTTTAGTTCCGGCATTTTGAATTTCAACTGTTTGATCGTGACTTCCAACAGGCAGGCATAAATTAGAACAATTTCTAAATGAGTCGGCTTGCAGGTAGGCTTCATTTTTCAGCTTGGTAAGCTCGAACTTCCCCCGAGCAGGCTGAAAAAATGATTGTCCTGCCACTTTTCTTGCTCGTGTATTTCCACTCTAAATGAGCCGGTCTCCAGGTAGGCTTCATTTTACAGGTGGGTTAGGTCAAAATTCAGCCAGGCAGGCTGAAAAAATGGCTGGCCTGCCACTTTCGCCTGTCCGTGTATTTCCACCCTTAGCTAACATTGTAATGTTAAAACGCCAATTGCTTGTTTACAGAATGTCGGGAACAGAATGGTCTTCCGTCTGCGGGTTTGAATCAAGTCTAAAAGTATCCTTGAGAAGGGTAGGGGAGAAGAATCGAACCTGGGAAATCTCTTTCATTATGGTACTCGATACTAACCACGACATCGTGTCTCCTCCCTTTTGAAATGAGCATTTTTACGAGCTTTTAGTTCGTGCCAAAGTAGTGTTTTCGTGCCAAATGATCATAACCGCTTCTCCGTTTCGTCGCTTGTCTCTATCTACTTATCCGTTTTCATATTTTCGTGACACAATTTTCGAAATCAGGAATAAGGATTTGCGATCAAGAAAGTAGTTCAATTTTTTCCTACGAGATAAGATATCTATGCAAATTATAAACAACAAAGCTGCGTTTGACATTAAAATCCAACAAAATTTAGTTGGATGTCGGTATCTAAATGGTCATTTTGACTTCATAAACGACAAGGAAGGCATGGACAAGGCTTTGTACCCTATTGACGCCCTAGATCACGGTCATGGAAATGACGGTCTTTTGTTAACGCTGTCGCAAAAGCCTTTATGAGAGGAGTGAGTGAAAGGCCGCATTCCGCGTAATTAAGAGAAAAGGCATTCCCGCCAAAAACAAGGAGATAGAAATAAATGGCAAGCTAAAAGCGACCAAGTTGAATACAGAAACTACACCCATTTTCAACCCTACTAAAGTAACACTTAGAGGAGTATTCCATTGTCTTCGGTGACATATTTTAAAGAAATAATCTTTAAATATTAAATAACGGGGGATGTTTTTCAACCACAAACTTTCGGAGGCCATTTTGCTAAGCACAGTCGCTGGTCTGAATTTAAGGGCCTTTTGAATTGGGTCCATGACAAATAATGCTCTAGTATCAAACTTTGATGGAAACCTGACAGACAGGTACATTTTTGACCTTGTTTTTTCCAGGTAGCCAAGATGACAGCTTCGCCCTTGTTTAAAGGATTTTAAAAAACATCCATATTTTTATCACTTCGATGGAACTGCCGGACTTAAGCTTTAACTCTTAGAATGCCATCTCTTACCCCCAAAAATTATCACCTTGACGTCTTCTTTAGAAAGAACCAATTAAGAAGCTTTTCGTAATCAGAACAAGCTTTCAAATCCCGTATTTCCTCAGAGAGACACAAGAAATGTTTAAGTTGAAAAGAATGTATTTTTTTGCAAAGCATCAAAAGATTTTGTGGATTTCTTTGAACACATTTCAATAGTAATGGCCTCGACGACGATAACCGCCAAATCTGCGTCCACCAAAGAGCCAACGAAGGAAGAAGGGACTGGCCTCGGCACTTCGTTCTTTTCGGAGAAGGCTCTCTTCAATGTCAGTGTCCTCCTCACCCTCAAGTTCGGCCTTCAAGAACTCGTAGAGCTCAATGATCTTTTCTTGAGTCAGAGGGTTGTATTTGGGTGCCTCCTCAATTTGGGTGTCATCTGGTTGGGGGGCGGCCAAGCTCAGGCCAAACAAAGTTACGAAAATTAGAATCTGAAAAATTGAAATGAGTGTCAATGACTTGCAAGGTGATAATAGAAAAGCCTACCTTATGCATGATGGTTTGGTTTGTTTTGGTCTGTCGATCAATTCAGAGGTTGAAATTGGTATGAGACTGAATGTTGTCACTGCCTTCTTATATAGGTCTCGAAATGATTTTCATTCTCAACTTTTCCTCGCAATCATTGGATAAGAATCCGCTGAACTTGGAGCGAGGGTCTTCTTCGGTTAGTTGTGTCGGTGTAAAGAGTCTCTCAAACAGGATTCTGGAGCGAAGCTCTCCTCACAATTTTGGTAACTTGAAAAGGAATTCATGCCATGATCTGTTTTGTTTCTGTTGTTAAGTTTTAGTAGAAATGCTAATGCTATCAACAGGAACTATCCACAACAATTAAGATTTGATTATGGAATGTAACACACGCAGTCCACTTATTCAAGAAGTTATGACTTTTTCCCTTTTACTGTAGCATCGACTGGAAAATGTCACAAGTACTGCTGAAAACGCTTTGATCTTTATCAAAGAACGAATAAAAGCTAAATTTTAATTTTTGGCTTTCACATTTTTTCATATGACACAATGGTATTTTTTCTGACGATCTTCAGCAAATGATGCAATCATGTGTTAAATGTGTTAAATCATAATAAATATATAATATAAAAATGGTTAAACATTATAGATGAATAATGTTAAACACTGAAAAGGGCCAAACCAAAAGTTGCCACTAAATAGCCATTCCGACTAGTGCTGTGTTTCGAACTAGGAGTGCTGCCATTTTTGATTGGGAAATTTATCGCTGTTAAAAAGGGCAGGTTGTAAAGAACTTTTTTGAAAAGACCTAAACAGGGACCAACTTGGCAACACTGGAACTAGTTTGATTTCGAGTTCTATCGATGGTTTAAAAAGGGGATTTCGAGTTTGCAGTGCTGCCACATTTAATGGCAGATGAGGTCACTTGCCATTTGAAAAGTTTAGTTGTGGTCAGTTGTTTGACCCTTAAAACCAAAATGGCAAAACTCTGCCAAAAATCCAACTCGAAACACATTAGTCATTTTGACCCAATGTGCAGTGTCATTCACAAAAAACAAGGACAAGGGACCAAAAATGACAAATCGATATGATAGCACATAAGCTTAAAATTTCCTCATTTCGTTTATTGGGGGTGAATTAATTCCCTTAAGAATAGAAAATGTTTGTCAAATTAACAAAAAGAGCTTCTAGGCCTAAAATCTCTCAGATTTTTAAGCATATTGAAATTAAGGTATTTGCCAGAAAATTACCCTACACTCCGGAGAACATTTGAGATTAGGGATCTCTAGAGTTTCACTTACAGTCAATCTTCAACTAAATATAAAAGCATATCCTTTTAGGTGAGCTATCCATCACTTTTTTTCGAGCTTGATCCAATTTCCCCGATATGATATTCTGTTTCGTTTCAAACGGGCAGACTCCAAAGTGTTCTTGGCGGCCACTTTGGGGTTAAGTTAGTCTTTGATGCAAAAAATGCAATGGTCATGGTAGTTAAACACACCTGATTAACCATACCTTCTTTTCATTTCCAGCTTTCTCATACACAAAATCTTTTTTTTTAATTATAATGATTAGAACCCGGTTTTGAGCATTGGCGCTCAAAATCTTTCGTGCACCAATTTTTTTAAAGTCGGGTTTCCACGACCGGTTGTGATTTTTAAAGACCTCAAAACTTTTTCCCTTTACTCAACATGACACGGTGAGAGAAAAGGTATTGACTCCGTTTAAGCAAATTAAACAACAATCATCTAAGCTCATTTTAAAGACTCGTTTGGCAAGCGTCTGCTCTTTTGTATCGTACAAATTGCTAGGGCTTGTCCTCATACATTTGATTCAACTTTACAAATGTCTCCAGCTTCATCTTGTGGTCAAAACTGCATTTGTGACGTTCGAAGGTAGTGAATGGCATTATATATTGTACAAAAAAAGAATATTGGTCTTCTCTTTTCTATGGAGTTAGGTTGAATGAGAAGACGGCTACTAATTTGAAACAAGAATGTGGGTTTTTTTCATTAGGTATATTTTTGAACTGAATGAGACATTCGTATGATTGTTTGTGTTTGGAGAAATCTCGCAACCTTTAGACTGGGACTTCGCTTACCAAAAGCCAAAGATGATCGTAATAGCTTGAAAACCTCGCAAATTTTCTGATTTTCATTCAACTATTTCATTATCGTTCTATTTTGAAAACCACAAAGGGTAGCAAATCATACGGGATGGCAAATTTGAGCAAAACTGCTTGGTTTTGGCTAATTTTAGATTGATTGCAAATTAACTCGTCTTTCAGTAATTGAATAACTTAGTCAACAAGTGACCATTTTTTACAAAAAAATAAAGAAATAAATAAACATCGCCAAGAATACCCCACTAGATAAATAGTTCAAGAAACGAATGGCTAGGTCAAAAAGCTACATTTTCCTTGGATTTAGGAGCATTTGCAACGCGGGAAAATCCCATTGCACATCTTGGCTACGTCTTTGGCATGCACCAAAATGGGTCGATTTGTATCTTTTGTTAAGAATATCTTAATTAACCATGCTTTTAAGACCACTCTACCCCCTCCCTCTCCCACATTAAAAAGCTTTGTGAACGTCTTAAATCGACAAATAAGCAAAAACCAGGTCTTGTCTTGATCGATCAAACCACCTGAAAGCTCCTGACCATTTGTTAATTACGTAATGCAAGGCGCTTTACGTTAGTTGGTTCTTTCGTATGTCAGGATAAGAATACTCCAGATTCGACCTTAGACCGATCTGCAACGTTCACTGTGGCCGTTTGCGTTCAGCTCCCCTAGAAAACAGAAGGCGATGACGTTCTCTTCACCGGCGAAGTCCAAGGGAAAAAACCGGTCGAACGTCATAAGATCATCGTAATAATCGTCCAAAACAATTTTCCCCTCCTTGATCAGAGAATGGTATTATGATACGGTTCTTCAAAAAAAAAGGTTCAAGAATGGTGTATTTTGAACCGATGTCTGGTCATTCATTGTCTTATTGTCCATGCAGTAATGCATTGATCGAGAGAATATGAGACTCAATGCGATATGTTTGTGAGGTAAACTAATTCAAATGATAAGTGGAAATGAAGTCGAAATACTTTGAAATATGATGTCACTGTTGTGGTCAAAATGTATGACCACGATGCTTCATTAGAAGCAGTTGGGTCATTCAATGTTACTTAAATATTAAGAGGAAATTCCTTCGATGCTCTCAGAAAATTTAGAACAAGTTCATGGTCCAGAAATTTCCCGCTCCTTATGAAAGCTGAGTGAAAAGGTGAAGACTTACGAGCCTTTATTTTGTACCAAAAGTGAAGGAAAATTGGCGATGGAGATCGAAGAATTTTTTAGCGTTACTTCATTTGCCAGGAACATGTTGCAATCTTCCTAATGACATTGCATCACAGTTCCATTTCTTTTTTTCAAGAAATTGTAATTGTGATGGACTATGCTTAGGTCCATGTTTTTTTTTTTTTGGATTTTTGATGCTAGGGTCGGAGGGTTGAGCCTCGCCCGGCCAGCGAAGCCAGCCATCACATTGTCCAAATTGTTCCGATAGGCAATTTCAAGTCCGATATCAGAATGGTTCTCCGTCTGTGGGTGTGGATTAACGTCTAAAAGTTTCCTTGAGAAAGGTCGGGGAGGAGAATCGAACCTGGGACCTCTCTCACTAAAGGAAAATGCGCTAACCACGACACCACGTCTCCTCCCTTCAAAACCATGTAATTGATATTTTTCACAAATTACAATTGCATTTTCCATTGCATATTAATTTTTATGACAGATGCATTAAATGCATGTATATGATTGAGAAACATGCATTTGCAATATGTATTTCACTTATTTATCCACAAATTTCCGCTATTATTCTGTGCGATTAACCCTACATAAATCAGCTTTTTGCAACTCTTTTGCATTTTGCCCAAAAAAAGTGAAAAAGTTGGTTTTGTGAAATTGAATTCATGTTATTGAAATTTAATTCAATTCATTTTTGAAAGACATTGTAAGCGTAATTTAATACATTTAAAACTGAAGTAATAGTCATTGTATTCAAATATTTTTGAGACCCATGTAATTGTATTTAACAATATTCGAAACCAATATGATTGTAATTGTAATCAATTACATTTCAAAAGTAACTGACACAAGTTTGAGTTTCATGCCGCTCATGCACTGCACCATCGATATTTTCAATGGTTTCATGACACGGTATTCGGAATAGCTGTTTAGGTTTGAATCAAAACATCCAAAAACATGATTGCACTTTTTGGACCCACAATGTAATAGGGAACAACTTTACCTTTATTGTTTTATATAAGTTTAGGCCCAGAGAAAAAGTTGTGTGCCTAAAAACCTATTAATTGTAACATTTTTCAATAAACTACTGTATTTAACCCATATTTAGAGACCATTTACTTACCTTATGAATTCAAATTGAATAAAAATTCATTTATCAACAGCTGAGTTATTTGACTTTGAATGGTCCATTTTTGACCCCAAAAAGCCGAAAAATGCTAGTTATATGAAAAAACAAATTCCCAAAGATTTCACATAGCTTTTCAATATCGCAAAAATAAACGAAATATTACGAGTTTTTGAGCTTATGTCAAAATGGCTCAAAATAATATAAAATATCACTGAAAAAGCACTTAAACAAGATTTTTGGAAAACATATTTCATAACTATTTAGAGTACGCTACGATGTGTGTTATGCCAAAATTACAAATAAATATGTCTAACAGATTCATATTCAAATTTACGATTTCTAGAAGGACCATGTTCAAAATAGACTAAAATCGAAACTTAAAAAATCAACTGATTTTTTGCAAAACTTCTAAGTATTACCACCTTATTTTGAGTGTCTTTGATACTGCAAAAGATTTTTTTTGTCGGAAAATGTATTTAAAGTGCCTTTTAAGTGATGTTTTTAACTATTTTGAGCTATTTTGACGTAAGTTCTAAAACTAAAACAATTTCAATTATTTTTTGCGATATTGAAAAGCCATATGAAATCTTTGGGAATTTGTTCTTTCATATAACTGTTGCGTTTTTCGGCTTTTTGGGGTCAAAAAGGGACCATTCAAAGTCAAATAACTCAGCTGTTGCTGAATGAATTTTTATTCAATTTGAATTAATTAGGTAACTAAATGGTCTCTAAATATGGGTTAAATAGTTAAAAGTTAAATATTTAGTTAAATAGTTATTGTTACAATTAATAGGTTTTCAGGTGTATAACTTTTTCCCTGGGCCTAAACTTAAATGATACAATACGAGTAAAGTTGCTCCCCATTAAATTGTGGGTCTAAAAAGTGCCATGATTCTTTGGGCATTTTGATTCAAACCTAAAAAGCCATTCGGAACACCGTGATGAAGCTTCAGCACAGACCAGCTCCAGACTTCTCAGTTCGAGCTAAGCAGGCAGACGGCCGTGACAGTGCGGAGATCCGTGACCTCTAGATGACGCAAGTTGTATTTTCTGGATTGACTCAGAAAATCAAACTTCAAGAAAGATATTTATTTGCCTTCCAAACAGGGTAGTGCCCTCTTTGACGTTCCTTATGAAACCCTCCTTTTTTTAAAGTAATTTTGTTAGGTAATTCCTCTTAGAGGGCGTTTTTGGTGACGTCAAAAATTAGATATCTCTTATTTATTTATCTATGAGCTTCAGCTGGATTAGCTAAGAGTGTGCTGTTGCAAGCCCAAATACCACCCACATCCGGATGCAGGCATCTATCGGCTTGTTAAGTACCATGTTTCGAAGCGGGAGGATTAGGCGGTTCCAACGGTACCCAAACTGTCCGAGTTAGTGGAAGGTTTCGAGTAACGCTCACTAAAAATGTTTTACTTGGAGAAGGCTCAAATCATTGAAAACTAACTTCATTTCGAACTTCTTGATGAGTATGGCCTTTAAAATTGAATTGAAGTTGTACCTCAATTTCTAGACTCCTGTTTTGAAATAGAATTGAAAAGAAGCTAATTGAAATCTTTGGGAATTTGTTTTTTGAAATAACTCGATCTACACATACTTCTTTGTCGCTTCAAACGCACTCTGAAATTATTCTAGGCTCAGGAAACCGAATGTGTTGTTTACAACTAGAACAATCAGGAAGGTTATTTCCAATGCACGTACACAATGACTGAAATACGAAGATAAATCGGGGGAACGGCCAAGAATCGCTTGAGGTAAATAATCTTGTCTAGTCTCTTTTCGCGCATCGGTTTCAGGTGATCACCTCACAAGTCACAAGGGCGTAAAAACATTATTCATCCAGGGGATGAACGGAGGTGTGTGAATGTTCTAAAAATCAGCGGTTTTTTAAATGAAATAATGATTCGACCGGAAATTCGGTAATTTTTACTTTACTAAAATGTTCATTTTTGTTGGTTTGAACGTTGAACTCAGTGGTTTGTTCATGTGCTAGATGGCATTTGAGTGGACAAATTTGTCGCCTTTGACCCACAAAAAAATCATGCTGCTCAACAAGTCCTTGAAGGACGAGCTTGAGGATAAGAAAACTGAAATTGAAGAGGGCTTTCTCCGAAAAGAGCGAAAGCGAAGTGCCGAGGCCAATGCCTTCTTTCTCTGTCAGCTCCTTCTCCATGGTCATGATCGACCCAGTTTTGATCATGGTCACACCGTGCGACAGGACAGTTTTTACCTGTCATGATTAAAACCTATTTTAGTTGCTATGGCTCATTGATGTGAAGAGTGTTTATGATGTTTAGGGCCCGAATTTGAACTTGATTTTTTTGGGCCAAAAAAAAAAGATTTTTAAATTGATCAAAAATTGAAAGTTTTCCCCAAAAGCCAAAAAACTCGATTTTGGCTAAATTTTGCCAAAAAATTTGAAAATTTCATTGATCAATTTTTCAACTTCAAATCCGGGCCCTAGTGATGTTTGTCTCCTCTTTGGAAGTACATATTACGTTTTACCAAGGAATGCATAATCAATACAAAGCTGATTAGTGTGGTGCAGATTTCTGGTAAATAAGATTTTTATGCCCAAAAACATGCCCATTTGCTATGTGCTAGCTTTTAAGTTTATTTGGCAGTTTTCATTTTATTAGCCAGTTTTGGGCAATTAAATGCAAAATTTGTCGGTTTTGGGGCAATTAAGTGCAAAATTTGTCGGTTTTGGGGGAATTAAATGCAAAATTTGTCGGTTCTGGGGCAAATCAATACAAAAATTGTCTTTTGTGGGAAAAAATGGGAAAAACAAATAGTTGCCCAAAATGTTTTGTTTAACGGATATATTGATTAGTCAATGGAATATAAAAACATTTTCTCTTAAATGTTCATACACTTGCATTCCACTCTACTGTTGGTGAAACATAATGCTCATTTTCCGAATTTAATGGCCAGGTTTGCTATATTTTGGTCTATTTGCCATTTTTTGCCATTTTGGGCGTTTATTTGCCATTTTTTGGGCCTGAAAGGCATGTTTTATTTGCCAGAAATCTGTTCCCCTACTGATTAATGCATTATTCTCAACATCAATGGCACACCTTATTTCATAAAGTAACAGGAAAACAGAAACACATAGCTGATTGAAGTGATTTGAAGAAATTAGTTGGATTTACACTACCAGAAATCTGTTCCCCTACTGATTAATGCATTATTCTCAACATCAATGGCACACCTTATTTCATAAAGTAACAGGAAAACAGAAACACATAGCTGATTGAAGTGATTTGAAGAAATTAGTTGGATTTACACTACATTTCAATTACTGATGTGCTTCGAGTTGGATTTTTGGCATACTTTTGCCAATTTGGTCCTTGAGGGTCAAAAAGCTCACCATTGTTAAGAATCGAACCACTTCAATCAGTTCTCCCAAGTACACTGTATTTCATGTCATTCAAGTACTCTCAAATGCTCCATCACCACCGATTGGTATGGTCGTCTAAGATCTAAAACATCACAACCATAACTTGACTTCTCACAAGGCAAGAGATCGAATCTCCCAGTAAAATATGGCAGCATTATCAACTTGAAGTCCATCAGCAATAAGTATTTTCGAACTCGAACTCGATTTTGGTTCGAGTTTTGCCATATTGGTCCTTTTTAGGTCTTTGGTCAAAAATTTTAATACAGCCTGTCTTTTTGAATAACAATTAAACTTCGAGTTAAAAATTGCAGCACTCCCAACTCGAAACCCATCACTGATTTCAATAAGATCAGAACTAGAGCTCTTAAATGAGGGAGGATACAAAGCTAGATTTTCTGCTACTTTTTTCATGGATTATCCAACTTCTCATTTTCACCGGTTTGGTGGGTTCTGCTCTTAACGGAGAAATTCAAAATTTTGTATCAGGTAGATTAGAAAATGCGTTCCACAAAAAATGCCTTGATATTTTCAAGGTTTTGCTGTTTTCCATGTTTCCCATTGAGATTCTCAAGTTCGGTGTGGAATTTGCATATGTACATTTTGTCACTCTTACTGTTTCACCCTTCCAAAAAAATCGTCGAAGCTTTTCGTATTCAAAACAAGCTTCAAACCCCGTATTTCCTCAGAGAGACACAAGAAATGTTTAAGTTGAAAAGAATGTATTTTTTTGCAAAGCATTAAAAGATTTCGTGGATTTCTTCGAACACATTTCAAAAGTAATGGCCTCGACGACGATAACCGCCAAATCTGCGTCCACCAAAGAGCCAACGAAGGAAGAAGGGACTGGCCTCGGCACTTCGTTCTTTTCGGAGAAGGCTCTCTTCAATGTCAGTGTCCTCCTCACCTTCAAGTTCGGCCTTCAAGAACTCGTAGAGCTCAATGATCTTTTCTTGAGTCAGAGGGTTGTATTTGGGTGCCTCCTCAATTTGGGTGTCATCTGGTTGGGGAGCGGCCAAGCTCAGGCCCATTAAAACAAAGAGAATCAGAATCTGAAGATGTAAAATGAGAAAAGGAGTAAGTCATGGGAGTGGTGATTTTTGAAACGAAATGATCATTGAAAGGCTTACCTTTTGCATGATGGCGTTGGTTTGGATTATCTTTTCAAAGGAGAGGATTGCTTGCTCTTCCAAAGTTTTAGGTTGACTTGAGATTGAATCCGACCAGCTTCTGCTTTTATAGGCCCAGGGACTTCTTTTGCCGCATGCTTTTCTTTCCCCAAGATGGTTGGGAAAACATGCCATGTTCTGTACAGAAGCGTTGGGAGAAAGACTCTCCAACGCTTTCATACGAGTCTCTCGAACCAGATTTTTCAACCACAACCACTCCCAAACCTCCTTGGCACATCGGTCAACAGATACATATTACCATGTGTCCAGCCGTCGTGAGGTAATCCAGATATTTCTTGTTCGAGAGAAAGAGTACGAAAGAAGATCTTTGACTGAAATTCGCGAGAAAACTGTTCTTAAAAGAATAGAGCATAGTTTAAAGCTTGGTGGTCATTTTGTTGATGGATTAAAGTTCACAAAAATGTCATAAGGTCAAATTTTATGGCCTGTGTTTGTGTTCTTTTTTGTTTTCGTTGCCAGTACCCACAAGGCTAGGTTTGCCAATGAATACGTTGTTGAACCAAATGCAAAATCCAAACGTAGAAAAACACATATTGTTAGGTTGTCTAACATTTCTAACTTAGTTCAATTCAAGACCAAGCAACTAGTCTTCAAGCCTTTGTGTGGTACAACTTCTATTTCAATCCTGGCGTATTCTATTTCAACCCGCCACAGTCCATTGTGGCAAGACTGTTTTTTAAAGAAGCAGACTGAAATTATCTAATCCAATATTTAGTTGCTCCAATCAGCCCTGAAAATGGTTCAATTATCAATATTCCCAATCAAATCAATGGTTGGACAGATCTGCCAACAATAACTCGTTGGTAGACCAAATATCATAAAAACGTCAATTTTATATTATCTGTGGTAAAGTTAATGATTAACTTTCTTTACAGGGAATCCCATTCCTTTAGCGGTAATAAAATATCTGCAATGAAAATGATTCGTTCCTCACTATCTTCCGATCTGGGAGGCGGCTCATCTGCAGCACTAAATAAACCACAAATACCCCTCTCTTGGACAACAAATCGTGATAGCTCAGAGTTAGCACTCGTGCTTACTGAACTCTGAGTTGGGGTTCGCGCCTCCAAGAGGGATTTTGTTTCAAACGTTTTTCAGTAAATATTGTTTGTTTTTCTATATTTTTAGGTATGTTTAGGTTAGGTTAGGCTTAGTTAGGTTAGGTTAGGTTTAGGTTTAGGTTTAAGTTTAGTTCAGGTAATCTTTGCTCTTCCTGGCAATATTTTGTCCATATCTATGACGGTATGACTCATCTCCCAGATCGGAAGACATTCAGGGGCCATACGATACATGAGTGTCTACTTGCTATCTATCAAATTATCGAAGTTTCAAAGGTAAAAGACTGATCTATCGTTATTGAAAAAGCCAAGGTCTTAATAGATTTCAATCATGATATCATTAATGAACTAGGTCACACCAAATGCTACCCTACCATTGTTCTAAGCAACCCTAGAAAGACACTTAGTGAGAGCAAAAGCCGAGTGTTGACGCAAGTGTTGACGCACAAACGAGGCAAACATTATTTTACTTTAAGCTCTATGTATAATCAATGTTGTTCTGTTCGTAGAGACTCTGAACGGAAACGGAAACTAATCGTTTTAGCACGAATTCCTATCCAAAAGATGTCAGGATTAACCAACAACCGTGTGGCAATAGAGCATCCTGGATAAATCCAAATTTCGAAAATTCGGATTAAGGATTAATCCATCCGAATCATTCCGGATAGATCGGAATTTGAAGATTTGAAAATGATCATAACAAGATCAATTGATAAAACCCGAAGTTTTTGGCGAAATATCAACGAGATAACCAATGAGGATCCAAAGTGACTGAACTATTTCCAACTATATTGCACTATTTTAAAAACTCCGCCTATTTTGCTATGTTTTTGAATTTAGTATTTGTGAGATATAATATTTATTTTGAACAAGTACGTGTATTTTCTTGACCTTCATGCAAATATGAAATTATCAAGTTTTAACACTGTTTTTTCTCACGTTGATTTCTTTGCAAGGTTCTTGATGTTATTAATAATTTATCTTTAATCAGGAAATTTTTAGGATTACGGAATTAACATGACCAATTATGTATTTGATTTAATTTTTTCGGGACAAGACAATGGACCATTAGAGCACGAAAATATTTTACACATCATTTCAAAAAGCGATTTGTATCCTTTTTTTAAATTACTAGTCGTTAAGACCTAGGACAGAATTGTCCTGTCAAGTAAAATAATGACAATCAATTGAGGTATTCAAGTACTAAGAGGCGGACTGACCTCCAAATTTCTTTTGAACGTACGTTTTTTGTCTCAAGGGGCCAAAATTGTTGAACAATGAACAAAGATGTAATTCCTTCTTTAAAGAGAAATTTGATCCTAAGATGATTTGCACAATCCGTGTCCTACTGACTAGTAAATTGATTAGTCGCCTATCCTATTTCCTAAATGGTTACTTTTCCTGACGATTAAATGTCAATCTCCAAGATTCATTAATATACTTTATCAGTTTGAAGTAAGTCAAAATAGCTTCCCAAAGCACAATTAAAGCAATGATTTCAGTCTATTGGACGCATATATTTTTATCGATGGATTATCACAAAAATTTAAATCAGTATTTGGACTTTTGAACTTGAGTTTAGTGGTAGTAGCTTCGTCGGCCGTGGCTTCGGTATCCACGGTTGTAATGGTTGTCATAGCCGTAATCGTAATCGTAATTCCGTCGGCCAAAGAGCCAACGGAGGAAGAAAGGACCAGCCTCAGCACTTCGCTTGTTCCGGAGAGTCTCGGCCACTTCATAAACCTCGCCATCCTCGCCTTCAAGTTCGGTCTTCAAAAACTCGTAGAGCTCGATGATTTTGTCTTGAGATAGGGGAGTATATTTGAATGCCTCCACAATCTGAGTATCGTCTCCTTGAGGAACGGCCAAACTCAGGCCAAACAAGGCCACGAAGATCAGGGGGGTCTGAAAAAAAAAATACATTAGTCAAAGGTACCCTGTTAACTTTGAAGCCAAATTACTCACATATTGCATGATGCTGTTGTTTGTTGAAAGCAAGAGACTTGTTGATCGCCAAAGGTCTAGAACGACTTGGGAATAGATCAGGCTGAAATCCCCTTTATAGGTCTGACATGTTTCTTTGACGTCAATTCTTCTCCCCCGCTCTCTTTGGAGATTGCGCGGAGAGAGGGAGAAATAAATACATTGGTAGACTCTCCAACCACCGTTGGGGCAAAACCACCTTCATGGTTGGAGAGACTGTATCCAGCGACCAACCACCCCATCACCAATTCCTCCGAGCAATGACTCGGTCAATCTATACGTACTTTTAGAGTGATCTTTTCTTTGCATTTCCTCCTAATCAGCATGGATGAACATAATTTTCCTTCGGATCTTTTTGTCGACGTCGAATCGAAGAAAAGCTCTTTCACTCCATGGCTATATGATTGTGATACGAATTTGACATGTTTTGTGCGCAATGACCATTTAATACATTAAAAAAAGAATCTTGCCGTTTTCATATTCCTTCCCTGTAATTTTTTCAAACTCCTTGACCGTCTTAATATTGATGTTGGAGTGGAACAACCAATACGATAAAAAATAAAACGTCCTCGTAGGCGTTTAATCAGTCTTCGTTTGTAATGCAAAAACACATTGTTTACCACTTAGACGACAGGTAAAAATTGACCTTTGTTTGTCAAAAATATTTCCCTTGGCTTCCCCGAGTGCTTTCGATTTCGCAAACCAACTTTACAGAATGAGTTACATTTTTGGAGATTTCAACGTTAAATTGCACTTGAGAAAGGAGTTAGCTTTATATCCTCCAGACTTTCAGTAAATGTTTCTAATGATTTCTATTGATTCCAGAAACGTTTCTATTTAAAGTAACGCAAAATTCGCATGACCAACATAAATCTCCAGTTCTTTTCATGGATGACAACAACATTTTTACTCTTTATTCTCGTTGGATTCCTTCTCATCAGTTCAACTGATAAGGACACAAATCGTAATTCAGCTGCGACAAACACCCTAAAGAAACCACGCCACATATTGTATATTTTATACCAGTTGTGGCACCCCCTAATTCTTCTTCTCTGAAAGCTATAGGTCGGTTGTTAAGGCAATTTGGAAGTTTGGTAGAAGCATATCTAAAAGCACGGAGAAAGCAGATGAGACAGAGTAGAAATAACTATGTTCGATGAAGTTTCGCTAAATAAGTTGCGTTTTTTAATCACAGCTTATGTAACAAAACTTGATCGAGAATGGTTATTTCTACTCCGTTTTATATGCTTCTTTTGTGTTTCTAGCTATGCTTCTACTATACTTCCAAACTACCTCAATAACTGACCTTACAGGTCGGTTGTTGAGGTCCATTTGAAGTATAGTAGAAGCATACCTAGAAACATAAAAGTAGCATATGAGACGGAGGAGAAACAGGGTGGGCATTCTTCGAAATTGAGAGAGGTTGCGGATTTTCTACTACCGCTACAAGGAATGTACTTCCCTGCAAACAATAAATCATCAATGAAATAGTTTGTACAATTGATACTTTTACGAAATTTGATCTAGCAACGAATACTGTTGGCAGATCTGTACAACCCTTAAACATTCCTTGGTGTCTTGGTGATCTTTGGATGCCTTCTTGAGAGGGTGGCGAATTTTTTAATACCACTACAAGGAATGGGATTCCTTGCAAAGAGAGTTAATGATTAATATAGTTTATTAGATTACCGTTTATATGAAATTTGATCTACCAATGAGTTACTGTTGGCAGATCTGTACAACTCTTGAATAGTGGGTTGATCAGGAATAGTATTTAAAGATTTGTTTAATCCTGCCTTAAATGCTGTTAGAGGATTAGCTCCTACATAGTCCCGACGAAGACTAATGGGCAACAAATTGAACAATGAAGGAGCCCGATAAAGAAGAGAGAAAAAGAACTTCATTATTATATTGTATTAGAACTGTTTTTTTTTGGTCTATTGATTGTCAAAACCAACTTCTCTTTTATTTTGTTTTATGCATTAAAATAGATGAATCCAGAACGAAAAAAAAACTAACAGATTTAAACCTACCCCAACCAAACTTATTCCTAACATAATGCAAGAAGCACGGAAATCATGGAGGAGGAGGCTAGCAATGAGAATTATGATTTCCAGCAGAAACGAACCATTTGCGTTCTTCTGCAAATTTCAGCCCAATCGAATGCCGGAGTGAAAAGTTATACCTTCTCAAATGGCTGTAAATTGGTTTTCCAGCTATCTTTCTGACAGGAAACAAGCCACCTGCGTGGGGAATTTTACATCCAATATGGAATAGCTATTTCTTTTACCCGGGTTACATTCTACCAGGGCCTGAGTAAGAGGAGAGGAGGAGAGAAAGTTGGTTGAGGGTAACTCGGAACCACTTAGTCAACCAGATTCTCTTCCGATTGAGTTGTTGCCACCTCGGGAAGGTGGTGCAAGTGTCAGAGGTGGAGGTGTAGGAGCGGCCTGCTCCTCTTCCTCGCTCCACCGACGCCTCTGGCACTTGCCCACCTGACCTAGGTGGCAACAGCTCAAGAGGCAAGAAATCTGGTTGACTTGGTGGTTTAGAGTTGCCCGAAATTAACTTGCTCTACGATTCAACTCTTTCTCAGGCCCGAGTAGAAAGAACCCACGTAAAAGACGCAGTTTTCCGTTCCGGTAAGTGAAACCCCCGTGTATTTCATGTTCTGACGAACCCATACTGAATAATCATGTAGCCACTTTTAAGTAACAATCAGTGTGCTTATAGAACAGGCATTTGACATGGTATGTGAATGCGACTCTAGGTACAATACTGGTTAAACCAAGGATACCTTGGTTAAACTAGAGCACTTCAGGTTAACAATAGAAATCTAGCGTAAGGCAAAAATATATACATGAACAGTATTTTTGCAATAAATTGATTTCTTATTGCTGCAATCTTGTACTTGATCTTGCATGTGAATGGTTAACTTCAAGAAGCTCGTCCAGAGCGTACAACTGACCTAGCTCTACTTGATTGATACTGAACTAGGAGGAGCACTTCTTCCCAAGAACTATTGGTTTATCACAGACATGAAAATTATAGAGAGAGGAATTTTGGACAATTAGATGGAAACAATCAGAATTGCATTGAGTTTCCTCTCCACAAGATGATCTCTGTTAAGCATTCAAGTGAAAGGATTCCCACGACTGATTGTGAAAATATTTTTACGCTACAGGCCTTATTGATGTCTAAAGGTGGCACGGTAGAGATGGCGATCCTGGTTGGGAAAAGAAAACTTCCTTGCCTCAACTTAGTAGTAATTGATAAACAAGGAAGAAATATTGAAAATGTGCATGTGTTTGTTTGATTCGTGAATTAAGTGGAGAGATCAGTGAATTGTTGTTGTCCTCTATAAGTTGCATTGTGAATTGCAAGTGGGAACAAAACAAGAGAAATAACTTGTTTTTTAAATGTTATTCAAGTGACATTTGAATGTTCAAGTGGACGCAGAATAGAAGAGGTAGGTAGAGCTTCCCTCAATCCAGGACATCTTATTGAGATTAGTTTTTTTTAAATTTTGTCGCACAATGTGGATTATTTCAAACAATGAAAATATGCATAGCATTTTACATTTTAGCTAATTTGGTTCCTGAAGATGCAAATACGCCCTACATACAAAACTCATAATAAATGAAGTAAACATGAATAAAAAGCCAATATGACCAAAAGACAGGGTAGGTGAGGCATAGTGTAGCGTGAACTACGTCGGTTTGTTGTTCAGATGGATGGGGTTTGATCCTGGTTGACTGTTACCCTCCAAACTCAACTATTTGGTGTAAAAAGTTAGCATTGATCTGCCCGTTCAATGCAAACAACCACCAAACCAATATATGCTATTGGCAACCAAAAAGTAGCAAGTAGTGGGAATATTCCTTCATGGAACATCCTTTATCATTGATGTGCTGACTCTTTAACAAACAATACCAAAAGACAGCAGAAAGATGACTCATTACAAGGGCCTGCATTTTGAATTTTTCGGCCAAAAATTTGATTTAAACTTGATCAAAGTAAAAAATAGTGATCAAAACCATAAAGTAATAGCCTCCCATTTAGAAAAGAAGGTAAAAATCTTCATGCTTTGACTTGAAATATGGCAATGAAAAGTTAAAGAGTACATGGTTGAAGCAAAAAAAGGAGCCTTTACCTGTATAATTTTAAGCCGCAAATTGGGATTAAACTGAGATGCGCTAGCCGTTTTTCTTTAAATAATAAATAGAAATATATTCTACAATACTGCAGACTCACATTACAGTGAATCCTTTGACCAGCGTAGAAAAGTTCATAATGTTGCGAGGAGTAATGTTTCAATAGCAACATAGCATTAAGAGTAATGAATTGAAATTAAGGCAGAATCCCACCTTTTTTTAAATGTTTTCAATAAAAGTTATATGTTAATAATGTAATTAATAAAGTAATAATGTTTTAGGTATTTAACTTTATCCCTGGACCTACATTTATGTAATACAATAAAAGTAAAGTTGTTCCTCATTGAATTGTGACTCCAAAATGCCATGATGTCTTGGGGTATTTCGATCCAAACGTAAAAAGCCATTCAAAACACCATGTCTCCTCTCTTCTTAATCGGGCTCATTCATTGTTTAATCTTTTGACCTCAAGAAGCTCGTCCAGAGCTTGCAACTGACCTAACTCTACTTGATTGAAACTGAAGAAGCAAGAGGAGAGAAGAGGAGCACCTCCTTCCAAGAACTACTGGCTTATCACAGACATGAACATTAAAGGGAGAGGAATTTTGGACAAATACATGGAAACAGTCAAAGTTTCATTGAGTTTCCTCTCCACAAGCTGATCTCTTTCTCTGTTACGCATTCAAGTGAAAGGATTCCCACAACTGATCGTCCAAATATTTTTACACTACAGGCCTATTTGCTGTTCAAAGGTTGCACGGTAGAGATGGCAATCCTGGCTTGCCTCAACTAGTTGATAAACAAGGAAAAAATATTGGACTTGTGCATGTGTGTGTTTGATTCATTAAGGTTGTAAGTTGCATTGGGAATTGCAAGTGGGAACAAAACGAGAGAAATATTTTTAAAAGAAATGTTATTCAATGTACACTACATTCGAACGCACAAGTAGGCGCAAAAAAGAAGAGGTAGGTAAAGCTCCCATCAATCGTGGACATTTTATTGAGATTAGAAGGCTGCTTTACAGGGACTTCAAACACAACTCTGACCGTGTCTGTCCTCTTTTCAATTTGATTAGCCTTGCAGGATTGTTCTTGGGAACATTTTGAAGAGTAGAATTAAGTGTAAAGATAAATATTTTAGCAATGTTTGTTCTCTGTTTTCTTTAGAATTTTGCAAATTTTGTCACACAATGTAGAATATTTTAAACAGTAGAAAATTTGCATCGTATTGCGGCCAAAAACTTGACTCAATGAAAGTAATGGAGTAGCTTTTCACGTCAACCTTAAATGAATTTTGAATCGACAATTCAATCAGCTTTATTTTCCCCCCAAAAAATCTAAATATTGCCATTATCCCTGAAGAGGGATCATTAAACGACTAGCCTCATTCTACTTTTTCCACTCATACCACTAAGGACAGGAAGTTTAGACGAATAAAACTATCAAATTAGACCAAAAAAGACAAATATAATTGCCTTATTAGACGAAAAAAGACAAATAAGATTGCCCAATTAAACAAAAGAAAACGAATAAAAGTTCGAAGAAGACGAAAAAACGAAGAAAAACTCACTAAAAAGAGGTAAAAAATGGAATCAATTTGCCCAAAAGGCGAATGAAACTAGTTACTCATAAATAGAGCCCGGGAAAAAATGTTGGAAAAACATCCAAAAAATGTCATCAAAATGTCAGGAAAAAGGGCAAAAAATGTTGAAATATAGGGCAGAAAGGGCAAAAAATGTTGAAATTCAGAGCAAAAAGAGCAAAAAAATGTTAAAAATTAGGGCAAAAAGTCAACGAAATGTGTGAGAAATGGGACTAGATGCGTGGAGGACTTGAGAAAACTACTTAAGACAGTGTGACCAGACATCTGAAGGAAATAATGCCGTCAAAACTCTAGCTTAAAAAACGGGAGGTTGCACTTCACATAGCGGGGTGTTTTTATAAGCTAGACGTCAAAACAGTTTATGTAATAAGTCAGATAGCTCATTCATCAGACCCTTTGAAAGGCAATAGATATTCAAGTCTGAGTAAATAATGGCAACAGTGCCAACTTAAAACATAATTTACTCTACACATAGCTATTTAGCCCACGTAAAATAATCACGGAAACAAGGGTCACAAAGTTTCTGATGTGAACTTTTTCACAATAACAAAAAGAAACTTTAAGGGCACTTTTTCCCCTCTCCAAAGATTTTAAGATTTTAATTGATTGGCATCGTAAAATGTGAAGCTGAACAATGACAATTTTAAAGGGAAATTTTGGCGGGAAATTTCAATCAAGCCTTCCTTTGATTAATTGGTCCCTCAGAACCGGTTTTGGGATGACATTTTTGAGCAAAAAGTACAAAAAATGTTAAGAAAATGTTGAAATTTTCCAAAAAAATGTCAAATAAAATTAAAATGTTATATTCACGTAAAATTGGCAAAAAATGTAAAACAATATTTTTTATGTAAAAAAAAATTTCCCTAGCCCTACTCATAACTGATAAAAAAGGAGACAAATTGAGTGCCTGTACAGACCGAAAAAGACGTTTAAACAGCTTTTACTGAACAGACAAAATGTATCTCCTTATTGACGGAAAAAATTGTCTACTTGTGCAAAAACGGCAAAATCTAGAAAATTTAAAACAGGAATAACCTAATGGGCAAGAATTATTCAGTGGTACATATGTCAAGTAAAAACAAAAGTTAGAAAATGCCTCGTTTAAGGAGAGTATACAGTAGAGTTATACATAAAGTGAGAATTACAGATACATCAATTGTTCTCATGGCCAGAAAGCTTTTTAAACCCAACAGTAATCTTTCTTTTCCGTGTCTGGCGGGCAATGCTTCGAGTCCAAGTTGATTTTTAAGTGTGGATTTTTTTTGCTGGTGCAAAACCGGAATTGACGATCAATCAATTTATTTCCTTGGCTGAAGCTTTGACGTTGAACTTTCTTCGAAGTTATTTTTTGCGTGGAAATTAGAAAACAACGCGTAAAGAGCTTGAAAAAGACGAATAATATGCAAATAAGACGAAAAAAAATTCGCGACGAATAAAGGCTCAGAAGACGAATAGTTTTTTTTTCGTTTCAAGTTCCTGTCCCTACTTATCATGCTCACTTCTCCCGCTTCCTTCTCGCCCTTCCTTCTCCCGCTTACTTCTCCCACTTACTTCTACTACTTACTTCTCCCACTTTCTTCTCCCACTTTCTTCTCCCACTTACTTCTCCCGCTTACTTCTCCCCACCCAAAACCCCCTGTTCCCACATGGGCCCCGTAAAGCTTGTTGTCACTAATATTTTCCCGGTAGAAAATGCTACATTCTCCCAGGGGAGGGTAAGAATCCAGAACCAAAAGAAAGTACTGCTTATACCAGGGGGTTCCACTTTCCGTAACGGAAAATATACTATGTGGCGTGCCGCTAGGCTCTATTTGGGACCACTATTGTTTCTTATTTACGTATATGATTTACCAGGTGTTTCTAAACTCATGTTTAATTTATTTGCTGATGGCACTACGTTACAGCATCATGGTAACAATTTAAAGCAACTTGAAACAGAAGTCAACTCTGAATTAGCGTTGGTAACACAATGGTTTATAGATAACAAACTTTGTGTTCATCCCAAAAAAACACAATTTATTTTGACTAAATTAAGAAATAACAGGGGTGACCCTCCAAATAAAAATTCAATTGTAGTAAGAATAAACAATGAACTAATTTTACAAGTCGGTAGAGACTTCAAATTAAAAAGTGTCAAATTTCTGGGCATCATGTTAGACGATCGATTCACATGGGATGATCATGTTAAATATGTTTGTGGTAAATTGAGGAAAATAGTAAACACGATAACACAAGTGAAACACGTTTTACCAACCAATGTTAAATTGCAGATCGTGAAGAGTTTACTGATGCCTCACATCAAACATGGACTCGCTATTTATGGAAATGCACGGGCAATTGGTCAGATTAGCAAACTGCAAAAATGGGGTTTAAGGGAAGCTCATGGTGGAAAATTTAGCAGTCACTCAAGTCCAATCATGAAATCTAACGGTAAACTTGCAGTTGAGAATCTATATCATTTGAAATGCATGGTGACTGTACGTTAGATGATTGAAGGAATCGGGCCAACAGAGGTTCTTGAAGAAAACTTTAAGCACTACCCCAAAAAGGCGAGGCAAATCAATTACATCGAAACAAGAAAACCGGAATCTAGATTAATGGACTCATTTCCCAAATTCGCAATTCCAATCTTATGAAACAAATGTAAAATTAAAAACTTAACCATTTCCGTAAGGGCCTTCAAAAATTCAGAAAAATCTAAATTCATATACCAATATGTCAAAAAATGCAGGAAGAAAAAGTGTCATCCATGTGGTAAATAAATAATGATAATGATACTAATAATAGTAGTAATAACGTTAAACTATCCAATAACTAAGGACAAAACTAACGAGATTGCTTCAAAAAAGATCTTCCTTTTCTTTCTCTTCTTTCTCTATCCACTCTTTCTTATTATTATATTACATGCGAGCAAACAGCTTGCAGAGCTCGAAGAAACAAAAAAAACCTCCACCCCCACCAAAAAAAAACAGCTAAAAGGGGTCCTAATGACACACTCATCGGAGTATTGGACGATCTTTAAAGGGACATTTAGCTAATCTTATGTACATTATAAATGAATATCAAATGAAATAAAGCTGAGTCCTAAAAAAATACCTTATGAACTGACAAGAGCATAGAATGAATGAACTCGCCCTTTTGGGGTAAAACGATTACCACTAAAGCGCGAGTTCATTCATTCTCGATAGGATTTGCACTGAACTTTGAGTGAGCATAACTTTTGTCTCCGCCATTCGATTGAGCTGAAAATTGAATTACGTATTCTTGTCAACATATGCAAGGTCTCATTTGCAGAAGAACGCAATTGAATTGTTCTTACTGGAAATCCTTATTCTCATTGCTAACCTCCCACTCCATGATTCCAGTGCTTCTTGCATAATGCCAAGACAAATATAAGCCAAAACAAATTAGTGGAAAAAAGCACTATCTCTTTCATCTGGATTCGCACACACTACCTATCCGTCTCCAACGCGACACGCTGTTCTTGTGCTATTGTGACGATTGAGACACGCTTACATCGGTTGGTCATTTCAAAGATTTAGTCTTTTAAACTCTCAAGTGTTAGAACACTTAGTGCATGGCAGCGGCGCCGTCTCTTTTCACGAGCGTTGTTGAATATGGAGTACAAAAAAAATCTCATCTCCTTCACTGTCAATATTCCAATATCAAGACATGTTACATGTTTTATGTTATTTTTTCAACTTCGGTCCTTCCAAACTCCTTAGTTACTACATTGTGGCCTTTGAGTGATCACATGAATCTAAACAAAAATACTCTAATGAAGCTTTTCAGTGTAGGAATTTATTATCGTTTCTAAAACATGTTCAATAAATCCAATTTGAACATCATCACTCTTCAGTGATAATAATGTCTTCCATATTTGTTGTATCCTCGGTTGTAGCCATGACCGTGATAGTGTCGATGACCGTATCCTCCATGTCCGTAGCCTCCATGTCCATAGTGTCGTCGATGTCCTCCATAGCCATAATGACGTCGACCAAACAGATGTCGTAAAAAGAAGGGATTAGGCTCTGCACTTCTCTTGTTTCGAAGGGCTTGATCGACAATCTCGATGTTGGGTTCCTCAAAAACAACGTCATCGCCTTCAAGTTCGGCCTTCAAAAATTCGTAGAGCTCAATGATCTTGGTCTGGGATAGAGGCGCATAGTCCGGAACTTCTTCAATTTGGAGAGTATCTTCGTGGCTCTCTTTTGGAACTTTCTCAATTTGGAAAGTACTTTCTTGGCTCTTTTGAGGATCAGCCAAGCTCAGGCCCAACAAAGCAGCAAGGATCAAAATCTAAAGATATATGTTCCTATTAAAACACCTCAAAAACTTATGTTATTTTGGTTTATTCTTACCAATTTCATTTTTGAAGATGATTGCTCTTGTTCTAAATGGTGTACAATTTGAAGATTTGGAAGTGTTCGATGATTCGAGTCAACTGAAGATGTCGGTGGAGAGATTTCCCCTTAAATAGTCTCGAGTGAATCTCAATGAAGATTTCTTGGCGTGGTTTTCTGGTATTGTCCGCAGATGAACGTTGGCGAAGGGGAAGATTCTTCACCTCTGTACATGCTAAGTTTCCCTTACATTCAACACTACCAATGTGACGATCACCAAAGTAATAATTGATGATTAGTGATTGGTACTTAAAAATGATTTTTTGATAACTGCTTTATTTTCTTTACCAACCTTTCTGCAGGAAAATTTAAGACGCTAATCTAGCTCACCAGGCAAAGACACAGTCTGATCTCAGTCTTGACCTAACTCATCGAAAACCTAAATGATGTAAAATTAGTAATCATTGTATTTGATGGCCGGGCCAGATTTCAAACTCTGACCCAAGCATGCACAATCTTAAAACCTATTTCTTTTTCCCTTCTTAAAAGCAATGAATCATTTAAATGCCAATCATTCATTCAACCAGCCATTGAGAAGAAAACGGGACTCCCTTAATAGGTTCGCATCTCATGTACATGTACTCAATGGTTCGCCGTGTTTCACCGCCAAACCTACCCATATTCATTCAGCCCATACGTACTGTTACCTTTTGCACTCATTGAGACCGCCTATGGAGCTAGAACTTCTACTACTGGAAGAAGAAGGACACGATATGAAGAGGAATTCTTTTTTGGTTAAGTTGTCGTGGTATCAAGTTAGAAAAAAAAATGATCAGCATCAGCCGACTTTTAATCATTCAGGTTCAAGAAATAAGCGTCTTTCGACAAATATTTTTATTGAGGATGCGAGAGAGTTAGGTTTTGGTTTGCTTTGGCCTTGCAATATTCAGGGTAGAAATGAGGAAAAGTACTTGAGGTGCCCGCGAAATATAGAATTTTTAGGACAATTTTTTACTTCAAACTAGAAAATAGATTAATTACTCTTCAAAGTGTAAATTATCCAGACTCGTTTTTTTCCAAACGTAATTCATTGCACCTAAAGAAAATGCAAAATAGAACTATGCATCAATTAGCAAGACATTAGCAAAACTTAATCCCTATCGCATCCGTACAATTATGGTTAGAAAGTACAATAAGTATGGGTTCAAAATCCACGGTCTAATAGCTAACATTTTTGCAATTACATTTTCTGGATATGAACACCAAACCATTTAAAATACATTTATTATTTATTTGTTTCCAGGGAAACTCATTCCTTGTAGTATTAAAAAAAACACAACCAACCAAAAAATTGAAATAAACTGTTACCATTTATTTCAATTGTGTGAAATGTTATTCCTGGGTTCTAATTTCCCTATGATGGAAAAACACCACCAAAATTGGATGCTGTTTGCCAGTCACCTCAGTGTGAGGGCGATGACCATGTTTGATTTGTAATAAAGATCAAGTAATCGCCAGCCAACACCCAACCCAACCAATTACATGACGTGCAAAAATGGACCCTTGTAGAGCAAAGTCAAAGAATACTTACTGCTCGTGCCATCAAAGAATGGTTTCCGTTTCGTCTCGATGATCCACTCTACTGAATGACTTGCAATCATTCGAGATGAATGCCTTACTTTCCACTTGAGACAGGAATTAGCTCAAAACACTCAATACAATTGAAATCCATCTCTTTTGCTCTTCGTCGGCATAGTTTTGTTGCAAAGAAGACAAATCTTAAAATTAAGAAGAGAAATGTTATTTTATGTTAATGTTTGTTTCAAAATCGGTCAGAAAAACCCTTGCCCAACAAAAAGGAAGCTAACGAAATTCATTGGAGCAAAAAAGCGTACCATGAATGACATCTTCAATAATGCGTTTTTTCTCCATGGAAGTGTCAACCGTGTCAACTCACTCTGGGTTTATCTTTTCCGTAACCTTTAATTAGGGGAGCACGGGTAGTTATTTCAAAAAAAAAATAATTTCAATGGCATTCCACTTTCAGTGGTACCACGCCATTGGTTTAAGTCTTCGGAAGAAAAAAATGCAAAAATTAAAATCTTCCCCCATGGAATATTACAGAAATTGTCATTTTAGTTATGACGTGTTTTGAATCTTTTTCCCCTTGATTAAAATCATGAGAAGGGCATCTCCTGAATGTAGGGCCATACATTATTACCTTTCAGTGTAACTGTACTGATGTTTGTAATTAACTGATCCTTGGCCAATTTCTTGACTTGAGTTTAATTTGATGTATGAGTATCACTACCTCAACACAAGAAGGGACAAGGATATTCAAGGCACAGCATGTTTGTTTAGTTTGTGAAAGTGACATTTACATCCTGTATCTATTGGTGATTAATTTGGATCAGTTTGGTACATCTGAGATGATGTTATTGTGGTAGATTGGTCATTTCCTCGTTGATCATGTGCTTATCATGTGTCATTGTGTGCAATCCTGAATATCATTCTGCAAATCGCTTTTTTCTTGCGAGAAATCCTCCATGTTAAGATTGCAATCTCCAAATGAACAATATTGTGTTGGCCTTCCACTTTAGGCAAAGTATTTCATGCCAACAAAAATTTACATGAGGTAAAGTGCATTAAAGACCGAGTGAAGAACATAGAACAAAGGATTTTGAAGAATCCAAGTTATTGAAGCCTAAACAATGTGATCATTGATAATTTTTTTGCTGATTGTGTGCCTTAAAAGTGACAAAATCACAGGCCTGTGAGCAAAATGTCACTTATACATCAAAGAGAGCACAAGCATCAAACTCATCTAGTGTGCCATGTGTACAAACAATTTCCATGCATAAAAAATCTTCACAGTGCACTCAGTATCCAACACATCAATGAAAATCATCTGAAAGTTATCCTAAAAGTTCTGGAACAAAACTATGTGAATATGAGTCATGTTGTTCAGTTGTGATTTCGAGTTCATTGCTCAACATTTTCCATTCCAAGTCTTGTTTCTTGACCACCATGACTGTCCTATCTCCTTTTTTTGCCTTGTATTGTTTGCCATTGTGAATCCATTTCTGATGATAAATAAACTGCCTTACTTTATAGTTGTTTAGTTTTTGTAATTTTAACTCAGAAAGGCTTTCATTAGAATTATCAAAACAGCAACTAAGCAAATTAATGCACTTGAAGCAATATCCTCAAGTGACATTTTGCTCCTCTTCATCATTGTTATCATAGCAGATTGAAGCTTGTATTTCTCAACTTTTCTTGATTGTAATAAACAAAGCCTTCTAAATCAATAAATTGTCTATGATGTGAAATCGAAATTCAGCTTTGCTCCATATCAAGGACACATTGGGGCCCAAAAATGTGTTACAAAGGAGACATCCTTCTCATGATTGGATAAGGAGGAAAATGGATTCAAACCATGCCATAACTAAAAAGGCCATTTCTCTCATTTTCCATGGGGGAAGATTTTAATTTATGCATTTCCTTCTTTCCAAGGTTTATGCCAATGGTGTGGTACCACTGAAAATGGAATGCCATTGAAATATAAAAAAAACCTTAAAAACTACCCGTGGGAGATGATTGTGGCGCAGTTAATTGACGGGCGTCTGAGTTATTCTCGGGCTCATGGGTTCGATTCCAGGCTTTCCCCCACCCAACTCCAATTCTGTCTAGTGGATTGATGCGTTGAATGGCATCCTCAACAAGGCCAAAATGGGCTCCCATCTAAATGATCCTAATTGTACCGAAAAACAAAAAAAATGTACACATAACAATTCAATGGGGCAGACCCCTCGCAATGAAGATAATTATCACTAAAGTTCAATCTCAAATTTTGCAACTCCCAGGACTCTTAAATGCTAGCAGGATTCAAAAGAAAACTTTTTTTTTTAAAAAAATAAGGCACGTGCAGCCTTTTTTTGCCCGCTCTTATGCGACATATCCAAAGTTAATTATTTCATTTTCAAAATAAATTTGCCTGCCTGCCTGGTTGAGCTTCACGTAATGCCGTCTAGCCCACCGAAAAAGGGATAAAAACCCCATTTTAAATGGCACTGATAGATTATAGTGGATGATATTGCAATCTTTCAGAGTTAATAAAGATAAATGTGATTATTAATATTAATATATTTTTTAAAAGCTATCGGGCAATCAAGTTGTAAACGTGTCCTGATTGACTTGCTAACGAAACATCTCTGCAAAATGTCCTAAAAGCATGCATTACGACATTCCACCTTTTTCAAAAACGATGGGGAAACAATAATGATTATGAAGCCCAGAAATCAAACAAACCACATAAATTAAATTAAATAACATAAATTGAAGTACATTCTTCATTTTTGCCGAATTGCCTTAGAGCACCGTTACAAAAAGTGTTGTAGAGTGAGTTACACTATGTTACTACAATCGGTAACCACTTTACCAAGACAAAAACCCATGTCAGTGAATTACTGGTTGTTGTTGTTGGTAATTGGTTTCCGATGATTGTGAACAGAACAAAAGCGTGATCAAATGCGAAATTGAAAATTTAGTAATGCTATCAGATCGCGTTAACCACCGATTTTTGACCATATGTTTGACATATATAAAGCAATTTCTTTGCTTTTTGCACTCCTTTTCAGCCTCAGACTTAGAAAGGCATGCATTGCAAGAAAATGATTTTTCTCGGCTACTCAATAACATTTATCATCGTTAAGAAACTTTCACTGGTTTTTTTCAAAAAAACTTTTTTCTATCACCACAAACCACACATTGGTTGCATTATCGCTAGGGGTGCACTTTTCATGCAAATGCACTTTTTTACACGTTTGGCGTTTTTTTGCTTTATTTGCACTTTTTGCCGTTTTTCCACGTTTTTGCACTTTCCGTGATTTTTTGCTGATATCTTGTTTTTTGGCCAGAAATTTCAAAAAAAAAAACAACATTTTTTCCAAATTCCGTGTAAAAAAGCTTTCCGTCAAAAAACCCCAGCATGGCTAAAAAAATAATATTGTGTTGATTGTTCCAAACATTGGAATGGCTTCACTTGTTGGGGTGAATAGTTCCTTATGGGCTGGTAATTCAAATAATGTGGGTGGACAATATTATTTTTCGCTGAAAATTCAATTTATTTGACATCAATAAGAATTCTGCTCAACAAATTCAATCAATGTTTAGAAAGAAACGTTGAATAAACAAAGAAAATAATAGTAATCAACCTACCCACTTAAATCCAAAACAAAAAAAAGACCAAAAGCACTTGAAAAAACTTGACCAAGTGTGGTTCTAGGGTTTAGTAAAAAACTCCTTTAGCTTAAATATTAAAAATGAAGCCAAACGGTCATAAGGTTAGATAGACATTGCATGTGCCTGCATATTTATTTTTTACAATCAAACTAAGTAAAGCCACATTAACAACCCTTGAGTGTACTTACTCTTAGATGATCAGCCGACTTTTTGAAAAAAGTTGCTCTGCTTTTACTTCACTCGGTTGAGCGTGTACTAAAAGATCATCAATTTGACCTAATTTTGGTATACTGTAAAATCTGACTTATGTATGTTGACATGTGACCCAATATTGGGAGAAGTGCATTTCTGATCTTTTTTGGCTTAAAAAGCATTTTTGGAACAATCAAGGTGCTTAGCAATTTTCGTGTTTTCCCAAATGAACCAGATCAATCAACCAATTTCATTGTACTTCACAAAAAAATGTTTGCACTTTTTTTGCACTTTTATTTGCACATTAATATGCACTTTTTGGTCTTTTTATTTGCACGAAAAGTGCACCCCTATTATCATCATCATTAACAGCATTGTGAACTTTGATCAAACAGCGTCTATAACTTTAATTTTGAACACAAATCGTCTTGGTTACGTTGTCACGAACTCCTGTCTTAAAAAATATATAAAGGATTTCCATGAAAGAAGATCAAATATTCAAAATCAACTCTCAAATCTTGGTTTTATTAAAAACATGTTGGATAACATCGAATTGCAAAGGATCAATTTTGGTCGTCCTGTCAACCTGTCCATGGCAACCTCATTACCTATGACAAAAATATATGCACTTTGAACCTTTTAAAAGCCTGTTTGCGGATTGGAGACTACCTTAAATATTCTCACTACCGATTTCGCGTCCCTTCCATTTCAAGATTAGTCAAACAAAGTAAGCATTTAAAGTTAGTGATTCCTTTTAAATACCAATTGCTTGGTGATCTCATAACTGATTTGTCATGCCAATGATATCTTTCCAATTCGAAGCAAACTCTTCGAGAAGGAAGGTGGATAGACTGGCTCTATGGGCAGTCTCAATGGAAGCAAAAGATAGCAACTGAGATGAGCTGACTCCGTATTTATAAATGAGCTTGGCGGTGAAACATGGCGAACCCATACACGACTTCATGACTATGTTTGGAGAGATACTAAGCTATTGAATAAGTCCTGAATGATTGAAATTGATTGCACTGAATAAATTGTTGAGCTAAATAAATCACTTAGAGCTAAGTAGAAATGGAAAGAAAGATGGAGTTAGGGAATCATTGATGAGAGTGCTGGAACCACAACTCTCAACATACATTCATACTTTTACTTTGTACTGTTAAATGTAAGGGAAACTTGACATCCAGAGGTGAAGAATCTTCCCCTTCGCCAAAGCTCATCTGCAGACAATACCAGAAAACCACGACAAGAAATCTTCGTCGAGATTCACTCGGGACTATTTAAAGGGAAATCTCTCCACCGACATCTTCAGTAGACTCGAATCATCGAACACTTACAAATCTTCAAATTGTACACCATTTAGAACAAGAGTAATCATCTTCAACAATGAACTTGGTAAGAATAAACCAAAAAAACATAAGTTTTTGAGGTGTTTTAATAGGAACACTTATCTTTAGATTTTGATCCTTGCTGCTTTGTTGGGTCTGAGCTTGGCTGATCCTCAAAAGAGCCAAGAAAGTACTTTCCAAATTGAGAAAGTTCCACAAGAGAGCCACGAAGATACTCTCCAAATTGAAGAAGTTCCGGACTATGCGCCTCTATCCCAGACCAAGATCATTGAGCTCTACGAATTTTTGAAGGCCGAACTTGAAGGCGATGACGTTGTTTTTGAGGAACCCAACATCGAGATTGTCGATCAAGCCCTTCGAAACAAGAGAAGTGCAGAGCCTAATCCCTTCTTTTTACGACATCTGTTTGGTCGACGTCATTATGGCTATGGAGGACATCGACGACACTATGGACATGGAGGCTACGGACATGGAGGATACGGTCATCGACACTATCACGGTCACGGCTACAACCGAGGATACAACAATTATGGAAGACATTATTATCACTAGAGAGTGATGATGCACAAATGTTTGTGGAATGGATGTTTTGAAACATGTTTTAGAAAAGACAATAAATTGATATGCTGAAGAGCTTCATTAGAATACTTTGAATTCGTGCCTTAGCATTGAAACAACATTTTCAAGGTCGGAAGCGAGAATAACTGGTCTATTTTCCTGCCTTTTCGACCTTAATGCAAATATTTTCTTTAGGAATGCAATTTAAGTAACTAATGTTATATATTTTTCATTTCGACTGAAAATGCCAGACAATAAATAATTTTGAAATACAAATCGATTAGGTTCCAAAAGGAGGTGACGATAAGCGTTGATAAAAAGAAAAGAAATAGGCTTCAACAAAGTCCTAGCAACTTTCATGCAAGACGTTGTTTTATGGCCTAATCACTCTGACATTAGGAGTTGATTTTTCAAATATTCCTGAAGCAGTTAGTTCATAGATTTTTCCCTTGTAGTTTTCTTTTGTGCTGAGATTGTGTCAAAATTATATTTAAGTTAAAAAAAGTACCGACGTACTGATTGTAAAATCAATTTCAAAACTCAACTGCCAGCATAATAACAAATTTTGCAAAATGTAATGCCACTCAATCAAAAATGCGAAATTTCAAGTAATTCATTACTAGGGACGGGCAAATAGTGTAAAAAGATTTTTGGTAACATAAACCCATTTTTCTGCACTTTTGCACTTTTCACCTTTATTTGCACTTTTTATTTACGTTTTTGGCCAAAATTGACAAATGGCTTTTGAAAGGATTTTTAGTTTCAAGATCAAATTTTTGAACTTGTCAAAAAAGCTTGAATTTGCAATCAACCATACCTTGAAGAAATATGTGCATTTCAGACGCAAACCTCACACTTAATTCACCAACTTGGCTTTAACTATTCCTACAAAGATCGATATTTCTAAAAAAAGGCCGTTATAAACTTAAAATCATTGTAGCAGTACACATTGTTTAATTGACTTGGAGATATTACTTTTAAGTTCCAAAAATATTTGAGAACAGTTTTGATGTGATGAGACAATGAATGCCACATTTGAAATTGAGTTCTGGTAATTAGGCCATGGGCCAAATATTGAAGGAATGTCACCATAAACATGCTTGAAACACATTTATGACTATTTTCTTTGATGCAATTGTTAGGCACACGTGGGTATTTTTCTGTTCAATTTTCAATGTCTATTTTTGAACAACTTGAAGGACGAAAACGGAATGATGTAAAGCCACATAAAACAATTGCTAAATATATTTCGATAATATTTTTGGTACATACATCCATGAGACCACCTTAGGAATGAAAAATTCAGAAGATTGTTGACTAGAGTATTTTTCATGACTTTACATCCTTTTTGCTAGTGACCTAATTAATAGAACTCTATTACTTGTGCGGCATTGTCTCTTCACCTCAAACTAGTCTCAATTGTCTTAAGAACTTGTAAATGACTTCTCCTGCTCAATTAGGAGCCGTGGGTACTCCATGAATGACGTTTTAAGTCCAAATGCAAGTTATTTGCTCTTTTTTGACATTTATTTGCTCTTTTTTCGACATTTATTTGCTCTTTTTGACATTTATTTGCACTTTCAAAAAATTTCTGCACTTTGTTTTGCACTTTTGGGCACATTTTTTTGCAACTTTTGGTTACTAAAAGGGTAAGATTATTTGCACTTTCTGCCCGTCCCTATTCATTACTAATGGTCGATAACAACTACTGGTTGAATATTTGATTGCATAAATCACGATGAAATTCGAAAGAGAATTGGTTAATGAGCAAAGAAATGTGATTATTTCGCTTTTTTCAAAGTCGTCCAATTCGTGAGTGGCAAGCAAAACTCGTAAGTGGCATCATTTGCATTATCTTTATAGTTTAATATTTTGTGTTGTTTTATAAGAGTTGC
Source organism: Tigriopus japonicus (assembly GCA_010645155.1). Lineage (NCBI taxonomy): Eukaryota > Metazoa > Arthropoda > Copepoda > Harpacticoida > Harpacticidae > Tigriopus > Tigriopus japonicus. The sequence goes on along the minus strand of JAAGOF010000250.1, from coordinate 1,067,048 downwards.
AAACGGATGCAAGACATGAACATTTCCAACGTCTACGCAGAAAGAATGCTCATGAAGAATTAAGCAAGAGATAATCAATTTGCTGAAATTTGCCAATGTTGATGCAACTTACGTTCACAAAAAAACCCAAAAACGGCAATTTTTGTGTTTCACAGGTGCACATTATATTACTTAGTCCAAAAAAATTGAACAATGAAATAGTTAGAATTTTCTACTTGCACCTAGAAAATCAACAGAGATTTGCTTTCAAAAAAAATTGAAATCTTCAAGGAATATGTTTTTTAAAGCATACGTTACCATTGACACAATCCCTTTTGAACATAGTCTTGATCACCTCAACTGAACTTATGGACACTGTGGATTATTTTGTAGCGTTTGTGGACACTTTCAAAGTCTTGTATCACACCATTGAACGCTTTAATTGTTGTAGACACTTTCGTACACTTTTGGACATTTGGTATTAAAAACATCAAACATTTCCAAATTACCAAAAAAGCCCCCCCCTTCGACTCTGGAGGTCCAGGTTCATCATAAAATGGGGCTACAATGATGATGTGATGTGATGCATGCACTTCAATTGTAGTGGTTTCTAATAATCTCATTCATTTCCTTCGAGGAAACATAATGGCCAAATTTCCGTCCCTTAATCAATCTTTTGGATTGCTCAACACTTTTTCGTTTAATTTCAGATTATGAAACGAAAAATACCAAGCACATGTAAGCTAGCATTAAAATATTATGTACTAAAATTATGGATGCGCAAGACCATAGAAATTGTTTCATTCTTGAAAAAGCCAAAGTTTTACAGAGGACAAAGGACCAAGTTATTCACGAAGTATTGCTTGGAAAGAAAGGTTAGTCATTTATGTGTGTAGTGAACCAGTTTTTCTCGTGTCCAGGTCGAATTTATGATCCATAAATTCATGAAATGAATTACGACCATCCTCTTTCGCAAAACCAGTTGTCCAGTGCTCTTTTGGCAACTGCATTGATCTATCTCGAACAGCATACTTTCAAAAATAATCATATCAACACAAAATTCAAAAGTCTTTTTGATCTCTTTCGCGTATTTAAGTATTAAATAACAAACAAACCTAATTCAAACACGAACTATGTTTATTGTCGGACCATCCAATCTTTTGTCAATAGCTATTTGCTCACAAATAGCTATTTTATATCTAATTCTTTGAATTGACTTGTTTCTCGAGAACAATGCCCATGATCAATCTTTTGGGTTATTCAACACTGTTTCGTCCGATATTTAGTGGTAGTAGTGTTTGCGGTAGCGACGTCGGTGTCCATAACCATAGTGATGGCGACCAAAGAGCCATCGGAAGAAAAAGGGACTGGCCTCGGCACTTCTCTTGTTTCGCAAGGCTTTGTCCATTTCAAGTTCCAAGGGTTCCATATCGTCAATGTCCACGTCTCCTTCCAATTCGGCCTTCAAAAACTCGTAGAGCTCGATGATTTTGGCTTGAGTTAGAGGAGCATATTCAGGGACCTCCTCAATTTCAGGGGCCTCATCGCCTTGGGGCATGGCTAAACTTAGGCCCAACAAAGTCAAGACAACCAAAATCTAAAGATTGGAAGAGCTGCCGTTTTAACTAAGGTCAAACAAGTCTGAGGAGTACTTACGGATTTCATGATGATGGGTGGTTATGCTCTTGTGAAAATCTTAGATCGACTTGGATTGGGTATGGCAAACGTCAGCTTTTATAGGCCCACATGATCAGGCTTTTACCATTTTTTTAATTCAATGCGCGAAAGAAGAAGAGCCAATGGGGATTTAAAAAGTCCTTTCGAACTTGTTGGGAGAACAATCGACGAAATGGGTTCTCCTGAATCCCCTCGCTCGCAAAAATGCAACTGGGTATGCAATATGTTGCCTTGCGCTGACCTCTACTCTGTTACGCAATATGGTCCAGAACACACGCCTATTTTTGACCTACTAGTCAAAACACTTGCCAAATTGTTTATGGAAAACCCTTTGTCAAAGCACAGCCTTTTTTACGGACCGCAAATTTCCGTTTTAATGAACATAATTCAATGAGAAAAACATGAGATTGTGGTTAACTTGAGGTTATATGTATCGCTTTGAAAACTGATGAGAGCATTCACGTGTTTCTATCTAGTGAACGAAACTTGAAATCAGTAAAGGTGCAGTCACACGACACGTTTTATTTTGGAATTCGAAACAAACTTCAAAGTCACAGATACAATATTTCCATTGGCATGAATGGAGTTCTCCGCAAGAGGTTGCGAGCTTCTACATCTATGATGTCGAAGTTCGTCTCAAACAGTCCCTTTGAGAGTTCTTGCTTATTGAGTCTCTAGAATGTTTTCTATAGATTATTCAATGTTATTTCAAATGTATTACTGTTCGAGTAGAACTACAAAGCCCTTAAAGTCTTTAAAACGCTCTCCAAAAATATTTTCCATGATTCTCCGTATAAGATGAACCAGTAACACATTTAAAAGGGATCTTGGATCGCTTCGTTAAAAGGATCCTAGACTCACCCTATGTAAATTTAGAGATACTCGAGAGCAGCAAACTTCAATGCACTATCATAAAAATGACTACTTACGGGCAATTCATTTCATCATATTGGCAAAAATCCGAGAAATAGCTAGAAAAACAAGGTGCAATAGATTGCAAATAACCATCTTCGAGAATAGAGACGTGTAAAGTACGTGCACAATTCTTGAGCTTTGTAGGCTAGTCAGGTTGAGCTACAATCGTTGCAAAAACTACCATGATCAACGTTCTTCCAGTCTCTTCAAAGCTTGGAATGCAAATCAATCGTCATGAACAGAAATCATTCGAAGATTTTGGCTTCTATGTCCTGCGTTCAACGCGTTCAACGCTCAATTTGAGTCAGCATGATCGAGTAACTGACATGCGAGAAAAGCACAGCCACGGTGATTTTTCCGACTTTCTGAGATTTAAGGCCATCCCCAGAGAAAGTCTTTGTAAATTCGAAAAGCTGAATATATCCAGGTTTCGAAACTGAATACATTAAATTCGCCAATGGGCCATTTTCAGGACAAAAATGAACATTAATAAAATGTTACGAGTTGTTTCAAATAAATCCCGCCATTCAAACTACACAATCTGGGTGACTAAAAACGAAATTTTCAAAAATAAATTCTCGATATTCCATAAAATGCACTTGAAATCATCATGCAGTTATTGTAAATCTTACTAGCCACTTTTCTTGCTACATACTGTATAAGAAAGCAAATGACTGAGTATTTTTAGTTCCTATAGCACATTTGCGTTTCTTAATTTATGCAACTTGCTTCTACTGACAAATCTGGTCGCTTCCGATCAGCGTAGATTAAACTCTTTCGTTCCATTTGTTTGAGATCTAAGTGTTGCCAAAAATACATAATTGAATAAATTTGATGGCTTTTCATCGATTGATAAACATAATTGTTAAAACTTTTAGCTCTCGTGTGAACAATAAAAATATACCAAATATTATAAATTTAAAAACATTTAGGTGCATTATAAATGAGGTACGTTGAAGCAATACAGCTCAATTTAGTTACGTAGGGAAACTTGGTCAGGTTATAGTTTATTCTGTTTTGCAGTTACCTTTCTTTTAAGTTCTACTCTCTGCTTGTTCTGAAATTCCTTCGAATGGACAGAGTCCCTAATTTTGGCAAGCCTTATAACGGGTATCAACTTGTTTTCTTCCTATCTTACGTCTTACAATCAGCCAGCCACAATTCAATAAAAGTTAAGAATTCAGGGTGTGCATCAAGAAGGACCTAAGATTACCATTTTTGATGTCTTGTGTAGACATTTGTGACACTGATTTTCAGACTCTAGGATTGAAGACTTGTGACAAGATGCTCAAGAAAGGAGAAGAACTATCGAACCTTGAAGTTAGCCTCGCAAGTGCCAAAGCATTTAAGTGAAGAAAACCGGAGTTTACCCTGTGCATAAACATTAGTGTTACATCCTCAATCCTCCCACAATCATTGCCCGTGCAACTGATTTTGTTAAGAAGAGAATATAGGAATATCCAAGCAAGAACAAGGGAACTGTCTCTCAAACAAATGTTCGGTGATTGATCCAATCTAAAAATGTGTTTAGAACATCTTTGCAAAGACATCTACGATCATTCGCTGAACCCAAACCCTTGAATCATCATCTGAAACATGAATCAAAAGAGACCCCTTCGACTTCTTTGGGAGATTCTGTGGACCTCCAGAATGACCTAAGACACTACAACCAATCAACAAATAGCCTCAAAAACCTGCAGATCAAAGTGCAAAAAGTCATTCGAACTTGCAGCAGTGTCTTTGAGAGAAAAAAGTCCAACTAAAAAAGCTTTTAAAGATTACACAAATCCGTAGTGTGTTTAAGATAGGATAAAAGAGCAATGGTATGTCATAGAAAATCACAATAGTTGAGAATTATAGGTGCAAAGATCATTCGAAAAAGAAATACTTGTTATTTTTTATCCTTGTAATTTTTAGATATGGTCCATCGCAAAAGAATAGTTTTGTGACTTAACTTCTCTTATAAAGTTTCCCTTTCTTGACTTCTAAATTTCAAATTATGGAAATCTTATCTTCCCTCCTTTTCCTCTTTTTCCTCTTTTCTCTTTTGTATTGCATATTGCCTTCTGTCACACACATCTCTACCATTTTCTTGCCCAGGTTCTGGTGAAAACAAGCAATGGCTTATCCAGAATCTTAGGAATATTTGTATATATTCGAGCAACTGAGCGAACAAATTAATCATTCCTGAATTTAAAAAAAAATCATCATTTTTATATCGAGTTTGTTTACTCAAATATGAAATAAAATTAAACACTGACTGTCTTAGCTTTTACAAGTGCAACATACTTGATGTATAAATTACGACTTGACATTACGTTTTATCAAATTCTTGGTTTAAACCGAATTAGTTTGAAATACATTACTATACTCAACAGAATTTGAAATCTAGTCCCAAAGAATCCATTTTCGTTTTCTTTAAAAAATCAATATTGGGGCTTTACAAAAATTTGTATCAAATGCTTCCTAGGACACAATTCATGTATTAATTCGTGCAATTAAATACGCTAATAAATAGTAGATAGTGTTGAAATGGGAGATAAGATTATCCCTATTTTCTAGAATGCTTGATGTTCGCACATGGTTTATTTATTAATTAAATAAAAATTAGATAGTGTTGAAATCGGAGATAAAATTATCCCTATTTCTAGAATGCTTAATGTTATCATATGGTTTATTAATTAAGTGACTTCGAACTGCAAAGTTCGAGTTTCATAGCTCATGAAGCTATGAAAAAGTTCTTTTCTCAGCCTAAATTGTTATCACTAGGGCCCGAAAAAGTATTAGCAAAAAAAGTGACAAAATATCCAATGTATGTTTTCTCCAAAAGGCCAAAATATTTGGAAAAAAGCCGGATGGTATTTTTGTCTTTGTGCACGCATTTTCCAAATTTGTTTCTGGTGAATTTGATGTATTTGGCCGTTTTTGGAGGCCTACTTGAATGCAATTCATTCAAAAAAACAATTTTTAGTTTTCCTCAATAGATGGTGCAATTTTTTTCGTGTATGACAGTAGTTTTGGTTGCGAATGTCAAATTTCAGGACAAATGCAATTTTATTGAGGTTTTTGTATCTTGGGTTCATTTTTGGTAAGCCCTATTGAGCATTGATCGTTCATTTATTTCCTCAATTTTGCCTGGAATATTTTTTTTTAATTCAAATATTCGAGAAAATATTTAATTTTTCCTTAAAAAAGCCAAAATATTTAAAAAATCGAGGGAAAACGGATAAGTATTTTTAGACTTTTTAAAGAATGACGGAGTTTTTACTAAGGAATATCTTATGAAAAGAAAAATAAGCAGCTTCATTTCCTTGAGACATAGACTATGTAGTGACATTGATAAGTGTTTTACCAATAACAAATTATCATTTAAATAAATTACCATATAACACAGAAAAGTGTTTTCAAATAGAATGTATTCTAGTTATTATAGCATCAGTAAAGATGTACATAAATAATTTTGAGTTGATAACTGTTACTTTGAGGTAGTGTAAACTTTAATTACATTTGACTCTTTTAATTTTATTCTATTGCGTGATCCCCGATGTGAATGGAGCGAATAGAGTGAATGTGACAGGAGCGGAAAGAAACAGATCTGAACAATACCCATCGCAACAATCAAATGTAATATCATTTTCATAAGCATACACATTTGCATATACACAAAACAAAGTATTACATGACGTGCAAGTCCAATAATAATTAGTGAAACTACACATCTACAAGCACAGATTTGTAGCTGAAAATTACTCTATGCGTACTTTTGTCCAGTAGCGGCCATTTCCCATCATTTTCTGCCACTTCTGCCACCCAGTGGCAGATATTCACCACAAGCCAAAATTTGCCATCCCTGCTTGCCAGTTAGAGGAATCAAATACACAGAAAAAATTCATCCAGAAAGCCCAGGCATAAAAATGACCTAAGTCGTTCACACTCTTCATGATTTGAAATTTGCCGAAGATTATTGTACTGCACGACAAGAGGCTTAAGAAGCCGACAACCAAAATAATGAATTGACAACAAACTGAATTAAAACGACCAAGACAACGTACCGCACCGTTTCTCAATTAGTTATGAATTACCCTATCCCAAAAGGCACTCGTTACCTCATCCATGACTAAACTCAATGAATGATCCTGTATACGTATGCATTGACCGACGTGTTATTGTAGTAGGTGAGAATATTTCGAGCGGAGGGTGGTTTTACTCCCAAAATCTAGTTTGGCGGACCTTTCAATGCTGGAGGCGTCGCTTGCAAATTCTATTGCATCGTCGCTTCTTGATCAAGAAAATAAAGAGAGATGGTGAATCTTCAAGTCTCCGCTTTGCAAATGACAAAAACCACAATTTCATAGCACGTTATGCCAGACATAATCGAGGTTGAGTAGTTCTGTTCATTGGTAACTTTGTATCTTGTGTCATTTGTAACTGTAACTCGTAAATTTGTATCTTGTATCATTCGTAATTGTAACCTGTATCATTTGTAACTTTGTACCATTCTGTATAATTCGCACTTAAACTATTTTGACCCTGAGCCTTCTTGGAACTCCTTTTGGGGAGCTAAGATTCATTCATGTGATTGCATTAAAACATAGTTTATTCGACTCTGAACTACATTTTTTAATACAATTTCAAAAATAAGGACTAAAAATAGTTTAGTTTTTTTAGTTTTAGTTTTGATATAATTTCAAGTTTACTTGATTCCAAGTCTTCCTTGCGATTGCATTGCAACACACTTGAGATGAAAAAAATGCAAATTTTTGCTTTACCTACACTCTCAATCAAATCAAAAAGTCAGGTTTTCATAAGAAAGGTCAGTTGTTGAGGTCATTTCGAAATAAGAAGAAACAGTGTTAGCATGGTAAGACTCAGCTGCGCCTTTCAATTGCAAAAACGCAATCTGTTTGGTGAAACTGCACTCGAAAATTGTTATTTCTACTTTGCCCTTCTATGCATTCATTCCAAAAAAATGACCGACCGACCTAATATTTCTACTGAGCGGATTTCTACCGAATCCGTGTGATCATGGTCTAATAAGAGTTTTGGGATAAAACTCCCTGTTTTCGAAAATTGAGCCCAACCGTGTAAGAGTTATTTGACTGAATAGGTGCTCCTCTTCTTCAGGCACCCTGTGTTAAAGTAAAGGACCGGGCTTTTCGACTTTGTACTATAGTAAAATGAAAGACTGGCAACCAAGTCAAGATGCCATCCTCTCTAATGAAGCAGTACAAAAACCCAGATGTGTTTTGCTCGATGTCAGAGATCTTTCCCCGAGTTCGACCAGTTTTTATCCTCTGGGTTCCTGCTCGTCAGACGATTGGGCGGTATTCTTCGTTCGTTTCTAGGCAAACGACATTTCACCCTGTACAAGAAAGACCGAGACAGGGTGAACGTTTCCTAAGGTCGAATCTAGATCGTACCCACCATACATACGAACAGTACGAAGTGTTACATAATCATCGGTCAGTAGGCTTGGCATACGAAAAACCTTTTCCACGTGTTTGTTCATGGTTCAAACGCATTGATCTTATGGGCGATTGTTTTTTGACCACTTCAAAAGATAGAATGCTAAGTTTTTGAAATTCTTCTAGGGGTCCTTCACGCATTTTCCATTATCATAGTTCGCCTAAAATAGTTCGCCTATTTTGTAATATGTGAAAAACCAAAGAAGTTTTTTAATAGCGTTCGTGAACGAGGACAACTTGTGATTGTGAGGTTTGTGATAGATGAAAAGTTGAGCAGCCAATTTAAAGAGCAGGCTTAGTTTGCACAAGACATATTTTCAAAAGATATTACATAAAGTGTTTAATTAGACTAATTGTCCAGACTTCAGTAGTTCTTGAGCAGCCAAAAGTACTATCCATGGAAAGATGTAAGTACTTGTACATGTGCAAAATTTGCAGACTCTATGGGTGAGGCAAGCAAGGTGGATCCCCGAAAGAACAGGTTTGGCAAAAAATTGCCAACAACTACGCATCGAAAATAGAGCAAGGTATTTGGAGAACGGAAAATTCCTGTCGTTTCATCGTGTCGTTCATTGTAATTTTTGCCAAGGATTGGCAAACTTGGTTCGAGTATTCCTTTCTTTATGCCAAAAAAACGATAAGCATGGTAATTTTTGCATGGCAAAACAAATAGTGCGAGGAAAAAAGAAATGATAGGATTTCTGTTAAAATGTCATTCCAATGACTGATTTTTGCAATGTCAAGGACGTGACAGCTATTTATTTGAGCCTTATTAACTAAAAAAGTAATAGATGTTGCATATTGTAAATGAAATATTGGATTGTTTCATAAAGACAAGATAATTTAACCTTTCCATATTTCAATTAAAGTTAACTAAAATTCTAAAATGGGCCTCCCTTGTAGTGAATCCAAAAAATACGTACCAGCCGTGGAAATTGATTTATCGCAATACGAGGGATATCCAGACTAAAGGTAGACTGGGCTTGTAACTCGTTTAAATGGACGATTTTTGGATCAATGAAAAATATCGATTTGAAGATTTATCTCTTATACGTAGATGTTATTTAACAATTTTTTTGGTAAGACAAATTTGTTCAAAGCTATGATTTAATTAGATAAGGTATGTTGGTTGACCCCTGTATACATAGAAAATAAGCGTCAAGAGCGAGCAACATGACAAAAATGATGTATCTTTCAAAGCTTAGTTGTCTCAAATCGAAATTTATCATTTTTTGTGGACAAGTGTTCACCAAACATAGAAATATGAGTATGAGCAACATCTTTCAATTACAAAATATTGGATTTTGACAAAATTCTCGCTCTTGAGGTCCTTTTTTTGAAACGTGCAGGGGTCACCCAACATATCTTGTCTTATTAAATCATAGCTTCGAACAGGTTTATCTGACAACAAAATTTGTAAATTAACATCTGCTCACAAGAGTTGAATCTTTTTTTTTTTTTTTTTTTTGACAGCAATCCAAAAATGGTGCAATTTAACGAATCACAGGCCCAGTCTTCCTATAGTCTGGATACCCCACGTATAGTTTATTATTGATTTGTGACCAAAACACAAATCAATTTTCTTTTTTAACACATAACTTGACAAATTAGGACGGTTAAGGGCAAAATTGAGCGAATTCTGTTTTTTGACAAGGAACAATAAATTTGCACATCTGAACTAAACTACTCGTAATTGGTATCCGTGGTCATCAAGGGGAAATGCCGAGAATACAATAGTACGTATGCATTGACCGAGTCATTCTTCGAAGGAATTGGTGATGGGGTGGCTGGTGGCTGGATGCAGTCTCTCCAACCATGAAGGTGGTTTTGCCCAAACGGTGGTTGGAGAGTCTACCAATGTATTTATTTCTCCCTCTCTTCCGCGCAATCTCCAAAGAGAGCGGGGAGAAGAATTGACGTCAAAGAAGCAAGTCAGACCTATAAAAGCGAATTTCAACCTGATCGAATCCCAAGTCGACCTAGACCTTTGGCGATCAACAAGTCTCTTGCTTCCAACAAACAACAGCACCATGCAATATGTGAGTAATTTGACTTCAAAGTCTCCAGGGTACCTTTGACTAATGTATTTTTTTCAGACCACCCTGATCTTTGTGGCCTTGTTTGGCCTGAGTTTGGCCGCTCCTCAAGGAGACGATACTCAGATTGTGGAGGCATCCAAATATACTCCCCTATCTCAAGACAAAATCATCGAGCTCTACGAGTTTTTGAAGACCGAACTTGAAGGCGAGGATGGCGAGGTTTATGAAGAGGCCGAGACTCCCCGGAACAAGCGAAGTGCTGAGGCTGATCCTTTCTTCCTCCGTTGGCTCTTTGGCCGACGGAATTACGATTACGATTACGGCTATGACAACCATTACAACCGTGGATACCGAAGCCACGGCCGACGAAGCTACTACCACTAAACTCAAGTTCAAAAGTTCAAATACTGATTCAAATTTTTGTGATAATCCATCGAAAAAATACAAGCATTTAATCGACTAGAAACATTCCCATTACTACTTTTGGAAGTTTTTTTCTGACTGAACTACTTTGATAAGGGTAAAATGTTTCAATGGAATATTTCTGCACGAAACAACTTCGAGCGGGGGAATCATTGCCTGGAAAATATAGGGAAATTTTAAACATTTTGTCCTTTTATGAACAAATTCCTTGCAATAGACAATTTTAAGCTTGAAACTGACATTTTACGACTCGAAAGTCTAGAAGTTGTCTGAAAACTGCACTTTCGCTCATTCATTTATATTTATGTTACGCTGATAACTTGCCACAGCAAACACAAACCCGTTAGAGAAGAGCCGAGTTGAACATTTTCCCTGTAACCAATGACGCACTCGTCGCATGAACAATCTTTTCAGACATCAAAGCCCAAACTGTCTCAAAGGTACTTTTTTAAACCACCAACATTCCTATCAAACTTTGCGAAACTCTAAACCAGAGGTTGGCAATCACTTTTGGGTCAGGCCCCACCAAATTTGATTACATGTTGTCACAAGCCCCCCAAACAGTCGTTGGTAGGTCCAGGGGCCCACAAATTAATGATCAAAGGGCTTTGGGACCACGATTACACTACTGTGGATGTCTCACGGGCCCACTATTTTGGACTTTTCCAATAGCTCCCAGGCCCGACAAGACCACCCTTGCGCCCACATGTGAACCGCGGTCCATCGGTTGCCTACTCCTGCTCTAGACTCAAGCATGGATCACAAATTGAAGTCCATTGGATTGATATCAGGGCTTGATGGCACCCACATTTCCCTGCTTTAAAATCAGGGACTTTGTTTATGTGCTGCACTAAGTTTTCAGATCCTGACTAATATGGAACAACCTCTTCTTGACTTGTCATGAATCCAATCATTACTATCAACGCACAGTTTATCGTAATTGTGACTAACTTTCTGGTCACATTACAAAATTTTAATTGTTTTCAAAATCTCTGAATTTGTTTATCCCACTTTGCCAAGCTCAACTAATGCGGTTCTAGGACCATTGACGGATTCAATGTCGATACTACCAAAATTGGTTGGACCGAAATGTGTTTACAATTATCAGTACCTGATGTCAAAACATTTTTGTGAGGGCAATTCAAAGAACTCTCGGAGATGTACTGCTATTCATTAAAAATGAGGGGTTCCAGACTTATCAGCCACTCTGTGACTGGGTTTTATTAAAAAGATTGGTGCATGCTTCAAATTGAACGACAGAAACCCCAGATTGTGACGGAAATAAAGGAATGTCAGAGTCGAAACAAAAATCAAAGCATCAAAGCAATGAAATCTATAAAAAAAATCTCAATACAAAAATTTGTTTTTTTATTTTTATTTTTTTGTCTTATTTGGAAAAAACAGTCGATTATTTTGGTTGATATGGGTAAAATAGTATTCATTAGAAGCGACCCATGCCCAGATAATTGTCATTTTATTGCTGTAAGTTCCACCTCAGTCCCTTAGATGTTTTTGTCATTCTCTTTTTAAAAACTTTTGCTAGAGACAATCCAACACGAAACAAAAATAGAAAACAATAGGTAATAAGGTTGTATTATACTCAACGCAAATCTATGATTGTTTTTTCAATCCTAGAAACTATGAGAGAGCTACCAATGATAGAAATTCAAAGACAAAGTGTTACTCTAAAGAATGTATTGATTTTTTTCTGACATGCTATCGTTTTTTGAAACAAAATTTCTTGATACATCAATATTTTCAGTGATAGTAGCGTTTTCGGCCGTGGCTTCGGTATCCTCGGTTATAATGGTTATCATAGCCATAATCGTAATCGCGTCGGCCAAAAAGCCAACGGAGGAAGAAAGGACCAGCCTCAGCACTACGCTTATTCCGGAGAGGTTTTTCTTCAAGATCAGCAACTTCGTCTTCGCCTTCAAGTTCATCCTTGAGGAACTCATAGAGCTCAACAATCTTTTCTTGGACCACAGTGTTGTATTCCGGGGTCTCGACCATTTGAGAATCATCCTCTTGGGCAAAAACCAAGGTAGAGCACAGAAGTGCAGCGAGTACCAAAACCTGGAAAAATGGAACAGATAGTTAGTTTGAAACAAAACTCTGGAAAGTGTGGTTCTCTTACGTATTTCATAATGAAGTATATATAATGTGTTTAAGAGGTTTGCTTGTATCCAATGCTTGATGTCGACTTGAGATTGTATGGGGTGGGAGCAACTTTTATAGGTTCAAAATAGTCGCCCCTAAGCTTTTCTTCGCTCTCGCGCATCCACAAGCGAATGTTCAACGTAACGCTTTTGGTGGAGAGTTGGCTAAACCAGATTTCGACCATAACCACCCTCAAGCTCTCTTGAAATCTCAGAATGTGCTCAGAATGTACAAAAGTACATAAAAGATTGTTCAATTCAAGGCGTAGTTGTGGAGTAATGAATATTTGGAATATCTTAATTATTGTGCAGCCATTTGAATGAATTTTATGTGAAATACGACGAAATGGCCACTTTTTTGCCAAAAAAAGGATAATTTTTTTGTTCTAAAAGACCCAAAAAACTACCAAAAGAATAGAATTTGCAAATCTACTGAGCATCAATGATCGATTACAACATCAAAAAGTTACTTGGGGTGTCAGATATGAATCGAAATCTGAGAGAACCGTATAAATCCGGTTCCAAATACAATATTAGGCGATGTGAACCTATCCCGTCATTTCTGGCCATCATGAAAAGTTTATGTTCAAGCTTCTTATTTCATGCAAGTATACAAATTATTGGGTCGTTGCTTACAAAACACTTGCTTCATCCGACATCCATGTATCCATGTATACTCAATACTTCAGGTAGGTCGTTTTGTTATGATTGTACATAGCAAAAAACAAGGCTCAAATGATTGTATGAATCTTGTCGTTGTTGGTTCATGTTTGGATCGCCTTAAATTGTTGAAATTTTGTCCAGTTGAAAATATTTTTCTTTACCAACAGAAGAGTCACTCAAAAGCCCGGAAGCAAAATGGAAAGAAAGAAGATATTGCAGCATATCCTTTTGACAGCTTGGGTTATGACGTCACAACAAAAAATCCAAAGGTTTTGAAGCAAAAAAGTAAAGGAGTTAAGCTTCAAAATCTGTCATTATTAGCGAGGAATAACGGCTTACGATTTTTCATTTGGCCATTTTTATTAACGATTCAATCTTAAACAAGTGAATAAAAGGCATAAAAAGCTTGAGGGTGAATTCAAATCTGTTTTCTGTTCTAGGTGTTGCATTTCAAACATCTTCAAAATCTTCGCATTGTTTGAAAACAGTAATCAGCATTTTTTACCACTCCTAACATCTTTTACATGAAATTTGACTTGGGTCAAATTTTGTAATAATAATAATAATGTTTATTGCGAGAATCATCGTCTCATGGGATATATTACATGTACAATTAATATTATATATTGGAGTCGTGGGGGGCCCATTCTGGGTTCCCAAATTTTAGTGTCACATCGGAATACCCTATTAATTTAAGGTTGATCTACTAAGTGGAGTGAAAAATAACCTCCTTGGCCGCCAAGATGCAATGCTATTCCAAAAATCGCTTATATTGCCTTGTAGTCCGTTCATATTTAGGCATATGTTTCAAATTTCAATGGATTACTGACCTTCATTTTGTTTTGACAACTTATTGATGTTGGCATGCTTGGCATCATGTCAAAAATGAATCTGGTGATTTTCGTTTTGTCTTAAAACATTACTTTTTACAAAGAAAAATGGCGAAGGAAGCAAAAGAAAAGTCTAACAAATGTAATGAGATTAATGCTCTGTCAGATCGTACCATTATATATTAGTTTTGCCACTTTCGTGGTCTTCAAAACTTCACTACCGATCAAAGACGTTGTCAAAGGCCCTCCGAAACAATTACAGATGAAAATGACAAAAAGTTCAGTGTAGTCTTAAGGTTAGTTACCAGCTCACGCACCTTCACTTTCCGGTCAGACAGCCCCATTACATGAACTTTTTTGACGTTTTCATCCGTAAAATCATCAGATTCATTTTCAACATGATACCAAACACGTTAACATCAATGAGCTGTCAAAAAAATGAAGGGCAATAATCCATTGAAATTTGAAATGAATGCCTAAATATGAATGAACTACAAGGCACTAAAGGCATATTTTGCACTAGCATTGCATTTTGTCGGTCAATGAGGTTACTTTTCATCCCACCTAGTAACAATTCCGAAAATTTAACCTGTTGTAATTTTGCCTGAAATGGAGAAACCCATCAAACTTATTGGAGTTCAAATGGGTGAAGCATATTCAAGGTAAAAGTGAACAATCAGTTCGCATAAAAGAGGCATCAAATCATTGAGCCTAATGGAATTTTATCATATTTCTAACTCTGACGTTATGATTTCATTAATCGATTGATTGAAATAAATGAGTTGTTGAAATAAATGAGTTGTTGAAATCATGAAACATAGTTAATTGATCATTAGAACACGTTTTTTAAATACTTTTTACTCTAGGCCCCATTGAAGCTCTTGAAAGAGTTAGACTTTCTGTCAGATTTTGCTGCACTTATTTTGGCGGGAAAAACGTTTATAAGACATGTGTTTCTGAAGAGCGATAAAGTTAGACAAAACGATGATTTGAGGTTGGCAATTGCGACAATTACTTTCTCATTCACACAAGTTTAAGTTTAAATTGCAATTCTTGACAGTTTTTGGTTATTTTTTACCAAAAAGTTGCTTTGACATCTTGTTTTGTCCTAATTTCCTGCTAAAATCTAAGGGACGTTAATTATGGACTACCCTGTATGTATTTTTGTAGTGTGATGCTTTCGGTTTCGGTTAAGCCCTCTTGGAGCCGAAACCTTCGGTTTCAGTTAAAGGTCCTTTTGTTCCATCACTACGTACCTTAAACACTTTCATTGCTTAAACGAATAAGTTTCTTGCACTCAATTGAGAAGATCGCGCGCGGTTTGACCGGTCATGATGAACGTTTACGTTCCTCTCGAGCACGGATTTGTCTTGAGTCACTTGGACTGTCTATTTTTCAACACCCACCAATACAGGGTGCACCACTTAAAATCGGACATGAAGAATAGCTAATTAAAGGGAACTGAGCTGTCGAATAAAAAAGCTTTTGCTACAAATGTTGTTGATTACAACAATATTTAAGAGATCTATTACTAAGTTATTCGACATTGAGGCCCTTGCTTTTAACCACGCACGGTCTTGAATCACCTCTCTGCACATGAGCAAATGATCCGCACCTGCTCTGCTGGAATTTTAGTCCGTGTAACCTAGGAACCCACATTTTTTGAACCTTTACTCCCTACCGTCTTCTTCAGAATGGCTTAAATAGAAAAGTTCTTGGATTGAGATCGGGTTAATTTTGCTTCAAGAAGCTATGAATCTATGCTCCTCAAAGACAAGCCTTGCTTGAACTATGTCAAGATCTTTTTACGAGCGTCTTTCTTGGTTGCCTTTTTTCTTGGTGAAACAGTTAGAGTCCCCAATTCCCTCAAAATAATAAGTAATTGGCCTATGAGCTGGATTTGGGGGGCATTGCTGTCCTTTATCAAACCTTTGTCGGATTTTAAGTGGCGCTCCCTGTACATACGAGTGGTTTAGTGGCATGTACCAATGGTTTCTTCAAATATTTTGACGACATCAAAAATGACGTGTGTTTTGAAGTACTATAAACTTAAGAGCGAGAAAGGTCAGGCAATTGAACTTAAAAATGTTCTGTTCCAGAAATTGTATTTGAAGCTCAAAAGCGAAAATCAAAATTTGTACCCTCTCCACCAAGGGGGTTTGTTTTAGACTTTGATGTAACCTTCCTGAGGCATTTTGATGAATGGATTTGATGATCATTTGACGGCTGAAATATTATGATCTGAGACGTGCCAGAGGCCCTAGATCAGACGGATCTAATGGATATGAAACAAACTATTACGAATTGAGCAGACAAAACATACGATATATGTTATTTGATTACAATCATCCAAAGATCCAATCTATTAAAAACTGGAGGCAGTGTAATCGGAAAAAAATCGTGTCGCCCGTCGCCAAGTGTTGAGCGGACAAAATTTCGGGAATCTGGTAATCTCGTAATCAAAAATTTTCGTTAGGGCAATGCTAAAGATGTTTTTCTTTCTGTTTTGAAATAAAAAATGTTTTAAGGGAGAAGACGTGTTTTCCATGGCATTTCCCATTTTACAGTTCGGAACTATTGTTTTGGAAATATCTGGCAACGCTACTTTGTTGTTCTTTCGTCCGGACCTCGCATTGTCAACATTACCCAAATGACAACCGTGCACTTAATGAATCAAACGTGGAATGAACCCTGCACAAAATTTCAGCTGATTCCACAAAATAAGCGCCTCTTGCGGTCAGATTGAGACATAGTTGCCAGCTAGCGAGTGTGTTTTAATGCCACTCGTTGACAAACCGTTAGAGATTTTCTTGACATCAACAGTTCTCCGAAATGTTGGAGTTTGATATCATAATACCATTGCAAAGAAATGTAAAGATCTAAGGAAAAACCTATTTCACCACAGTTTTGCCAAAGGTGGCATTAAAACCCATTCTCTAGCTGGCAACTATGTCTGAATCTGACCGCAAGAGGCGCTTATTTTGTGGAATCAGCTGAAATTTTGATCAAGGTTAATTGAGTAATGTTTTTGGGTCATTTTTGATATTGCTAGTGGTCACTTTCTTGAAAGTGACCAAAGACGTCACAAGGTGATCATCCCTTGGACTTGAATACTACAACTAGGAACTTTTCTGCCAAAACATTGAATAAGTCACTGATGATAGAACACACATCTAAACTTTTGTGCTACATAGGGTTAATCCAATGCATATATGGAAAAAAACTAACTTGTGGCTTCAATGCCAAATCAGAATAAAACTTGCACGGAATCTAGTATTTAGATAAGTATCTAAGAATTACAATCTATTTTAGGAGGAAAAATTCACCTTATGATCCATTAGTTGCGTGATAACTAGGCGGCTTAGGCTGCTTGTTCAAACCTTCTCTCCTCATTGAGAGTTACTAGGAATGGGACTTTTTAGTATCATTGACGAGTCGTTTTTGCTCTCAAAACAATGTTCTTCAGACTTATTAAAATGAATCCTCTTACTCTGCCTCCCCTTTGAAGTTTGCTAGGGGTAAATTGATTATTTATTACACAAGACTTTTTAAGTGCAAAACAGACCTTGGGCTATTTTCAGGCCCTTCCACTTTACAATTAAGGTGTGGAAAATAAATAGGCGAAATTGTGTCTAATCCTTAAGAAAAAATAACACTACCCCTGCCTTGGGTTTTGGTGACATAAATAAAGAACCTTTATTGCTGATGGAAAAGTTATGCAAGCATTTGTTTTTGAATGGATTACTCTGGCCCAGGTTTGTGGCAACTTTTTTTTCTTTCCGCTGGGGCCAACTTCCTTATCTCCATAGTAGTAAAATGAGTGAGTACTTTGATTCAAACTTGGCTACGAAAGCTTGCAGATAGCCTATCACACAAATGAGCACAAACTTTAACGTCCAAGAGACAGAAACATGCTGTGAAAGAATCATTTGCAAGAATTGTTGTCAAAATATTGAGTAATTAACAATTTAAGGCACATTTATCGCAGTTTTGGAACAAAACTGAGGCGACTTGTCAAACATGAGGGTAGGATTGCAGTCAGCCTTACTTCCAGATAGTTTACATAATAATTAAAGGAAGCAAAGGGACTTAATAATTGGGATAATTCCTAAAGATAATAGGTCACATGTTTTGTGTTTCAAGATACAAGTTTGAAACATACTTCACCAATTGACTTCCATCCTATTTTTTTTTTGAGTCTTCTTTACGTGTTTAGGCTTCTAAAATGACGCCAAATGAATGTTGGATTCTTCATAATAGATATTTACCCAAAATTTTGTTAGTAATGCTCTAATAGGTTTAAAATACACTTGGAGTCAATAATGGAAGCATCCTTGTAGCGTGCTTTGGTGCAGGCAAAACAAATGAGCTAAAGATGGATGGTTTACTGAGATTAAACAAGAGCTTTCAATAAAATTTCAGACAGAAATAAGTGAGAATGTTCTTCATTGATGTTTTAAGTAAATAACCAAATGTTGATAATTCAATGATTTTGTTGCTTTCCACCACAGAAAACAAAGAATGAATCCATGAAATTGATTCAGCTATTAATTTGCACCAAATGGTATTAATTTAGGCAAGCACAATATCTAATGGATGAAGAAGTAATCAAAAAAAAAAAATATGCAACACTCCAAGGAATAAGCAGCAATAGAAAATTGCTGATCCATTACAACCAAACATATCCAGACAATAATCCAAACAAGTAAATATCAAAGAGTATTAAAGATTTAGTTTCAACTTTGTAGATAAAGCCCATTGCAACTTGTGTTGAATTTGCACCAAATAGAAGCATGATGCAGAATTCAAAAATGGAAAAACCTGTTGAAATACCCTTTATTCAAAATTCCCTCCCATATTATTGAAAATATTTGATATCCTTCAAAATCTTTCTGTAAATCAAATTGACAATTTGAAAACTTGATGGGCTACTCTTTAACCCTCCGTGTAAGTTGTCCATGGCAGGAAAAATTCTCTGGACAACTTGCATGGAGGATAAGAGAGTTGCCTATCAAGTTTTCAAAATGTCAAACTGATTTCAATAAGATTCTGATTGATGTCAAATGTTTCTTAGGGCATGTAGGAAATCTTGTCAAAGTTTTTAAAAAGTAAAAAATGTTACTTTTTACATGATCAAACAGATCTTTTCCTATTCTAGTTGTCTGCATCAAACTCCCACTTGAAATTAGGGCTGATTCTCGAGAATTATCGCTCAAGAATTCTCGAGAATTTCTCGAAAAAATCGAGGATCGAAAATTCTCGAGAATTTTCGAAAAATTTTTTTTAGATTACTCTAGGTTATATTTTGGAATTGATGGCAAAACTGTTTCATTCAAAACGAAAGTTTCAAGCAAAAGAACAATAGGAGCCATGAGCAATGTTTGAAACCTTATAAACATTTTTATGGTACATTCAAACAAGAAAATAACTCGTGAACCAGCCCAAACAAAATCTAACTGGCTTCTCTGTCCAGATTCGAGGCAATATTCCGTGTCTGATTTTTTTTCGAGATTCTAATGGCTGTGGTGGTGTGTGCAAGAAAACCCGGTTTTGAAAATTACAGCTGAGCAAAAATCCGATCATGTCCGAAGTTTTAACTCAGTAGAACGTTTCAGAAATGATTGTCCGTGAGGTCCAATCATTGTTTTTCACACTTATGTTCATATTGATTTTGGGATGAACTTTAAAAAAAAACAATTTTAAGTCCTTAGGAAGCTTTGAATGTACATTTTTTCGCTATTTTCACTTTTTCTCAAATTCTTGAGAATTCTTGAGATTTTTTCTCGAGAATTGAAATTTTCGAGCGATCGTCAGCCCTACTTGGAATATGTTGAATGTAACAAAGTCTTCTAATTATCATTACGAGTTCGCCCAGTTCTTAATCCATTTGTTCACTTTGATTATTTTGTGAACTGTCTGAAGCCATGGCAGACTGAAATCCTACCCTCATGTAAGTTGTTCCAAAACTGGGAGAAAAATGTGTTAAATCGTTAATTACTCAGTATTTTGTCAACAATTTTTCAAAATGATTCTTTCATAGCATATGTCTGCCTCTTGGACATTAAGATTTGTGCTCATTTGTGTGATAGGCAATCTGCAAGCCTTTGTGGACATGTTTGAAACATAGCACTCGCTCATTTTACTACTATGGATACAAGGAAGTTGGCCCCAGTGGAAAGAAAGAAAAAAGTTGTCATAAACCTAGGCCAGAGAAATCTATTGATGATTGCCTTAAATTAGAAATGGAACCTTGAGGTCATTATTGAAACCACTATTGAACCACAACCAAAAACCAAAGGTAATCAAAAATAATTGACATGGTTATTTTGCAAGTGGTAATGAATTGCGCCCTGTTTTAACATCAGAAGAAGTCACTTAATCTCCAACAAAATAGGTTGCGAGACGTCTGTTCTTCAACTTCCGTCTGTTCACGCAGTAAAATAGAATACATTTCCTTGAAAACAGCTTGCAAGTATTTTTCCCATTTGCTATGCAGGAACGTACTAACAAAAGATTTTTTTTCAGTGTCGCATGGTGTGAGTGGATCGACTGATAACAAGCTTGACTTTTTAAATCTGTGATATCAGTTTTCGTTTTTGATTTGTTGAATAATCCTCTAAATAATGAGCTATTCAGTCAAAAATCTCATGAACAAATATCATTTTGTCGAAAAAGCACACGACTGAAGGTTGATTTAGTTGAAAATGCCAATTAAAGCCCTTAATGGCATTAAAGATTTTCTCACTTACTAATTTCTTAAAATATCTTATTCTGTGGCAAAAGTGACACCGTTTACAAATATCTTTTTTTGTGTTTGATGATTTTTTAACTTTTGCCCAACGAATGCGTTCCTTGCCGTCAAATGAATAAAAAATGGCAAATATTATTTCATAAAGACACAGTTAACATTTTTACGAAATTTGGTTTAGCAACGAGTTACTTGTTCGCATATCTGGACAACCTCCGGTGTAGTGGGTTGATCAAGAATATATTTTTTTTTTCGCATTTTTACTACCGCTACAAGGAATGCAATTCCCTGTAAATTGAAGGATTTTTCCCGACAGCTTCAATCCGACCACCAACAGGATTCGAACCTACGCCGTCTGGGGAAGCACTTACACTCAGCTCTTATAAGAGCGCATTAGTACGCGCGGCCACTCTGGTTTCCTTAAAATAATCTTTGAAAATTTGTTCATTCCTGCTTGAAACGTTGTCAGAGGGTCAGGTGCTACATATTCATAACGAAGGCTAATGGGCAAAAGCTTGAACAAGAAAGAAGCTCGATAAAGAAGAGAGGAGGACTTCATTGTTCCAACTAGCGTGGTTTCCTTGGGATTTGAAGGTGCACTCAGAGCGTAAGTAAAACCTCTACGATCGCTGCAGCTGATTTCAAATTCCTGGGTTAGGACACAGCCCATGAATGATGATTTATGAATATGATAACCATGACCATGAACTATGATTTTTGAAGACAGATGGTATCAGATACCTTTTATTATTGAATATTGTTGGGAGCCACTCAAAAACACTATGCAAAAGAGGGTATGGGCAAATCCTTATTTTTTAATAATAAATTGAAAAAAAAACTATTTTAATGAGTGTGTATGAATATAAGAGTTCATGGATATCTCAAATAAATATTCTTTGACTGGAATTGATCAACAATATGCAAATTTTATATTCGTATCTTTTTCAAGAATTTATGTAATAAAAAAACACTTAAACCGGCCTTGTCCTAATGCAAAAAATAGGACTTAACTCTGATCCAAACAATAATTGAAAGGTATTTACTTTATCAGGGGGTTGCCAAAAATTATTATAAAATCTTAAAATGTTTCCTATAGCTAGAAATGAAATATTTTCAATGCTTTTTTCCTGTAATGTTTCGTTTTATGTTTATCATTTTCTAAGTGATAAATTGAGAATATTATCAATCAGATGTAACGAAAGGTATAAAAACGAAAAGTACAAACCTTTTCCAGAGACCTAGAATCATTGAGTGGAAGCTTAAATGGGAAAAAAACTGAATTCGCAAAATGTGGTGAGTAGAGCGGCTGAAAATATTTAATTTTGAAAGCCAAATATTTAAATAATATTTAAGGAAAAGCTATCAAAATATTTAAAGAAATATTTAAATTACAACCAAATATTTAAAAATATTTAAATTTGTGGGGAGTTTGGAGCAATAAATTGGTATTTTTGAAAATTTTGATTAAAAATTCCAAATATTTGATGAAAAATTGGTAATGGCAGAAATATTAGTAAACAAATGACAATGACAATTGGTTATTCTTGGCATTCCTTATTTATACCTGTGGTATTCTATATTTGGTAATCATATCGATGCTCAGCTGAAATAAACCGAGTGTTCTCTTGTTCTCGATTTGGACGACGTACAAAGCTTCTTCTCGTCTTCCGTCCTATTTCGGGTCGAGCCCATTCTCCATGGCGCAGCTATAGTCTTCGAACCACGCCCCACCCACTCTTATCTACCATACCACCTTCCTCCGGTACGCCTTCTTTTACATCTCTTTTTGCACGTAAGGGAGCACGCCGTCTCCACCTTAAAGACTTCGTCACGTCCAAGGTTCACGTTCAAGATGGGACTGAAGGAGCAGGCTAACAACCGGAAATCACAGATCACGAAGAAGATCAATCTAATTCGCGACCTTAACATCCCAGGTGCGGATGTAGAACGTCTTTGGCGCCTGTTAGGCGAGGCGGAGAAAAAACTCGACGAAATGATGGACCTTTACGACGATTGGGCGGCAGAGCAAAGTCTGGAAATTGATCAAAAATCCATTCTGAAGGAAAAGACCAAAGCCACTGACGAGTACTCTTCAAAGTGTGCTGAAATCGCGACACTTCTAATGGATAGAGAGAGATCATCAGCCACTTCAATTTCTGGTGCTTCTATACATCGGGGAGAAGATCGACCTCAACAATTCAAGCCAATCTCAGACATGAAACCCTTTATGTTGTCTGCAGAATCAGAACCCTTTGAGATGCGAGTCTGGATTGAAAAATTTAAGGCCTATTACAATGCGTCCCACATCGAAGTACTAGATCTAGAGGGAAGAAAAGCGATGTTTAAAAATTTCCTCACCTGTGATCTCAGTGTTGTTATTGAAAATGATGTCAACAGAGCTCCATCTATCGAGGCCTGCTACATCATCCTCGAAGACCATTTCCTTCAAATCAAACCAATCTTTACACGTCGCCTTGCTCTATTTCGTATTAAGAAGGATAAGAGGTCGTTCAAGAGCGGTTTTTTCGCTTTTTAGGGGTCAAAAATGGACATTTTTGTCATACGAAATTTTCATTTTTCCTTTTTATCATACAAAATGTCGTAGATGTAAAGGGCAGTTCCGGACATTTGGGTATTGTAACACCCAAAATTTACAGGCTCACTGTACATAAACTATGATGTAAAAAGACTTGAAACTTCGCCCACACATGCAAGAACATGCGAAGTATTATAATAGAGAAGGACCACTTAATTTGTATTGAACAACTAATTTGACAACACCTTTAGGACTTAGGAAATTAAAAGAATTACCTCCGAAATTCATCTTTACGTAACTTCGTTAATTTTCGTTCAAATTTTAAACTTTTAAACGAGAATGAAGGTGTTTCTCTCATGAGCAACTCTTTTTAATTGAAAAAAACGTTAAAATTTCCCGGGGCGACAGAAAATCAATTTAAAACAAGAATAGCGTTTGGGTGTTATAACACCCAAACGTCCTGAAAGAGTTAAGGCAGTATTGAACAAATTTTCAAATACTATTCTTGATCAACCCACTACGCCAGGGTTTGTCCAGATATGCTTACAGTAACTCGTTGGTAAACCAAATTTCTTATGAATATTAATAGCTTATATTTTCTTACTTACGATTTATTTTTACAGGGAATAACATTTCTTGTAGCGGTGGTAAAAAAACTGCAACCAACCCCAAAAAATGAGCAAGAAGCATTAAAAACTTTTAAGCTTTTGGTGTATATATTGATTTAATGAAAAATATTAGAAAGATGGGGTAAATTTGTGAAAATGTTTAATCCCAAAACTGGAAATATATGAGCAAAATGTGATTGTAATTTGTAATTCAAAAAGTGCAATTACATGGGTTGAAATGTAATTAATTTTAAAACTATCACTTTTATTTAAAATGTTATTAATTACAATCAAAATTACTTGACAATGGAATTCCAATTTTACATAACATCACAGGTCTGCCACAATATATACAATACTTCATTGATTTGTTTCAGTTGTTATCAAACACATGGTGCGTATCAATGCTTTTTGGCACGCAACATTCTTTTCACGACAACTCTTTATTTCAATTTCCAATATTTAATAAATGCTCTTTGAAGAGGTTGGCACGAGAAGTCGTGGGAAAGCAAATCAATTTCAATGGTTTTTTATCATATTATCACAATACTGTTGTATTTTCATTTTAAATTTCGTTAAAAAAGTACAACGGACCATTTCTTGTACCAAATCTACGGTTGTTGTTTTGACGGGGACCAAAGAGATTGGGAAAGAAAATTGGACTCGCTAAGGCACTTCGAGTGTTCCGAACAATCTCATCGTCTTTAAAAAGCTCCCCATCCTCGTGCTCATTCGCAAGCTCGGCTTTTAGTGTTTCGTACAACTCAACAATTTTGTCCTGGGCCAAAGGGGCGTATTTTGGAGTCTCCACAATATGAAAATCGTTTTGGGGAGCGGCCATACTCAAGCAAAACAAAGTGGCGAACTTCACAACCTGAAGCGAGTAAGTTTTCCTCTTAAATTCATTACATGTATAGCATTAGAATGTTCAATAACTTACGTGTTGCATGATGCTATTGGTTGTGTTTGTGATTGTGAAAGAGAGTATCGACTGGAACAACTTGTCCCTGAAGTAGTTCAAGTTTAAGTTTTTAAGTCCGAAAGGGTTGCCGTCTCCTTTTTCTCTCTGTCCAGTTTAGCAAGGCATGAATAAGTTGAGAGAGGAGAGAGAACCCTCAACCTTATTACGTAGTGTAGAGCCCGTCGAACCAGAATTTTGACCATAACCACCCCCTTATAAATTCGATTGCCATTGATTCTTGAGGGCACGCTCGATGGTGATGCATTAACCAGATATTTCTTGTTCAGGAGAAGAAACCGGGGAAACATTTTTCCTGATGATGAATCTTAATGTTCGGAATCTAATTTGAGTAGTTCCCTAGATCTGGCAATGTAACCATGCTTTCAAAAATTGAAAAGACTACTTTTTTAGGTATGCAATTTGTTGGACTTGTGATTTACGAGTAAATTTAATTGTAGTTGAAATTGCAATCAAATTTGAACTCGATGTAATTGTAATTGTGAGTAATTACACTTGAACTCGATGTAATTGTAATGAAATACATTTTTTCGCCAATGTAGTTGAGATTTTTCAATCACAAATCGCAATTATATTTTCACCTATAAAGCAAGTTCTGGGATTTAGCATTTCACCAATTCATCCACAAATTTCCAATATTATTTTAGCGTGTGTTTGACAAACCCCTAATTAAACATTTATTTGCGCGTCTCTTATTGTTATGTGCAATTATTTAATTACATTTAAAAGGCAAGTATTCAATTTGCATTTGAGGCCATTTTAATTGTAAATAATTACATTTTTAAAGTTATTGGCACAGGTCTACAATTTGTTTTGGTGCATGAATCAAAAGTGCCCTTTTAAGACCATAGATATGAATAGATACACAATACTCAGTCAACTCTGCCAACAAAAGAAGCTCATGGGAAAGTGGCGTCAGCATGACCCTAACGACAAGTGGCTTTAACGTGAAGCTTCAAGAAGGCAAAAAAACGAAAGGTGGAAGAAAAAAACAGCAATGGACCTTTAACCCTAAAATTTTCAAAAATGTAGCATGAGTATTTCTTTTCGTTATTATTCTTGGACTTGAAAAGCCAAAGACGCAAAGGGCCCAAAAAGCGCGCTCTCTGGATCCCCAAAAGTGCAGATTTGCATGAAAGCGCAAAGCGTTTGTGGCATATTTTTTAAAATGCATTGAGATCCAAATGTGGCCAAAAAAAGACATCAGCATGATCCTAACAAGTTGCTTTAACATGAAGCTTCAAAAGAGCCCAATAAACAAGAGAACAAGAGAGAGAAAAATAAAGCCGACCGATGCTAGTTGAAACTAACTGAATGACCAAAAGCAAAAGTCCCGCTATCTAGGAGCCCTGACATTTATCTAAAATTTTAATCTCGAGTGGAAACACTAAGGCATACCTAAGTCTTCAATCGTTAAATTGAATTTCATGCTAGTTCAATTGTGAAAAATTCAAGTGACATGGTTCATTTTTTCGAAAGTGGTCACTCAATACCGGCCATAATTCTCCATCAGTTTTAGGGTTTTCTCAAGAAAAATAAATCACTAACTATTATTTTATTTTTTCTCATTTTGTTCTCCTAACATGTACACAAAGATCGATAAGTAAAGAAAATTTGATTTTTTGATTTGAAATTTGAAAGTTTCATCTACGGTTCTTTGATCTACAGACTGTTCTAATGAAAAGATGCAGTGCTCACTTTCTTAATTCAAGTTTTTAGACACGGAGATCCCAAAGTTCTGATCAGGTGAGGTTGCGTTTTTCTATTTTGAAAGAAGCGCGATACCTCCACACAAATGTCCGTTTGGATCAAAAAGATTAGACCAAGGGAATTGTAAGACTTTTTATTATTATTACGTATTTAGTGATCCTTGATTAGACCAATTAGACCCCACAAAATGTGAGCTTAAACCATCCACCAGCAGCACCTCCAGATTGGAATATTTTTCCCGATATTTTGGCAAAATAGCAAATATTTTCCTCTGTGACAATTTCCAACCAAAACCATGACATTTCAGTG
The DNA here is from genome assembly GCA_010645155.1 of Tigriopus japonicus. Classification (NCBI taxonomy): domain Eukaryota; kingdom Metazoa; phylum Arthropoda; class Copepoda; order Harpacticoida; family Harpacticidae; genus Tigriopus; species Tigriopus japonicus. The sequence goes on along the minus strand of JAAGOF010000250.1, from coordinate 1,040,008 downwards.
GTACGTCGCAACTGACAAGATATTATCATATAGTGAAATAGTGCCAAAAATGGCATCAAAAATCCCTATCTAGCAACCATACACGAGTCTGACCTTAGAGAGAGGCCATTGTTGTCATTTTGTCTGCCTTTTTTGTAGCTGATAATGGCCAAAGTTGGCCATAAGTTGCGTGAAAAAGCAAATATTACGCAAGTGGAAGGTCATGGTACAAACGAAAGTACGCAAGGCATATTCTCAATGCCATATCAAATAAAAGGTCCGGAAACCACCGCCCATAAGGTCCGGAAACCACGGAAAACGGAAAGTGTGCAAATAAATGGTTGCAAATTGTAGAAACTACATTGAGCACTTCTTTTTTCAGCCTTTCTTCAAGAAAGCCCCCAAATTCACAAATGATGTGATAGTTACGGACGAGCACAAATAAACAAAAGATTAAGTTACCACGAGTCGCACAAAAACCAGCCCAAAAACGTTGCAAGGTGCGGAAAAAATTGAACATAACGAAAAAATAGTCGCGTTATGTTTTGAATCAAAAGTGTTTTCTCATTGATTCCACTCTCGATTGATTCGGCAAAGAAGACAGACTTAAAATCCAGAGGCTAGTTTTTAAGACACAAAAGATCGATCTCAAGATCGTACTATAGTACTATAAGTCCGATCTTGAGATCGATCTTTGCGGCTAAAAAACTAGCCTCTGTGCTCTCTTACATTTCCCTGACTTAGATCATTCTTCCATAAACTATTTGCTGAGTAGTGTTCGATGTGGTGTGGTGTTTTGTGGTGAAAATGAGGAAAGCTACTAGAAGTGCCACAAAAGACTTACCAAAGGAGCCAAGTATTTTGGATTACTTTTTATCTCCATCACCAAAAAAGTCTAAAAATGATACTGCAACCGTGTGTCTTGTAGACATTGAAAACAAGTATGACAAATTCATGGAAAAGGTGGTAAAGCGGCTGGAGTTTTCAAAAGAAGAATTTGCCTTTTTTTATCATGTTTATTGCGAGAAATGTCTCATTGGATATATATCTGTAAATATATTATACAATAATTGTAATGGAGTCATGGGGCCCATTCTGTGTTCTGGAGGCGCCATTCGAGGCGGAATATCCACTGGACAGATGGGGTGGGGGGAAGACCTGGGATCGAACCCATGAACCCGAGCATAGCTCGTTCGCGCGTTAGTCAACTGCGCTACACCATCTTCCCTTAAATTCATTTAATAATGAATTCCATTAAATATTAAATGTTATCATTTAATCCATTTAATATTAGAAAACGTCGACCTAAAACCCGCTTAGTTAAACTGGAAGGCATGCAAAAAAATCAGTAGAGGCAGTGACTGAAGCAGTGAAGAAAACCATCTCTAGAGAAGGAGCCTCGTACGTGGAAAAATTAAAAATAGTATTTATGCACCTGCAAAGGAAGGGAGTAATGGCCAAAATCCGGCGGAGGGAGTTTCATTTTATTGGCGACCCGAGGGCATCAGCCCGAGGGGTGTCAATTCAAATGAAACGAGTGATGTCGGATCTTGACCATTCCTCCCTTCATTTGTGGGTGCATATGGTATTTTGTTGACCAACTTATCCTTTTTGGGACTTCCGTTACAATTTTTCAACCCTGAAAATCAGTTCAACCACGGACATTCGTACTGTCCAACTAGCATGCTTTGCTTACTCAATACCGGTATTAGGAGCTAGCTCCGTTCGCCTCTAGTACATCATTTGGTGTGTTGGCTACTCAGTGCCATGGTATAAAAGCCTACCACGACCACTTTTTGGATCATTCCCCGTCAATGAGACAGGGGCTTCAGACGTGCAAATAATTGAGCGTCTAAGATGTATTTGTAACCACATGATTCATTCATAGGGCAATAAAGTGATTGGTAGGTTAATAAAATGATTTGTGTCGGGTAGTATAATGAGGTGTAGGTGAATAATATTTATTGACCGCCTTCTCCTTTTATGAGACTTCCTCCAAGCCCGAAGAGGTCAGGTCCAAATCTTAACATCTTTCTCTGCTACTAAGATAACTAAGCGAGAAAAATAACAATCATTCCTCATGAATGACGAGCCAACCATGTGAAGCGTCTCCAAAGAGGGCACGAATCTGTTTTCCATTGTCTATGATCAAGAGCAAGATAGCGAAGGAAATTTTTGTCCAGGAAAGATTATGGAAACACAAATAAAACCAAAAAAGCATGTAATGAAACTCCGAGCAAGCCAAACTTGTATGTGATTTTGTGCTTTCAGCATAGTTGTCATTCGGCTTTTGCTTTAACAAGCATTGTGATTTAATGTAAAGTGATATCTGTGAGAATGAGAACTACTTGTATGTCCAATTTAGATGGAAAAGATAATTGACGAGTGAGTTCCTGAATTTGCACCCTTTTTACATTGAATATGTTAACACATTTCAGTTTCCAATTGTGTTCCAAAATGGCACCTGAAACACAATTCAACATCATAGTTTGTGCCCAGGTCCTGGTGAAAACAAACAATAGCTTATCCAGGCTCTGAGGAATATTTATGTGTGTTCATGTGCGTTATTTATTGTTATTTGAAGGCAATGCCTCCATATTCATGATATAACCAAACTAACACAAAAATAATATTCCTGAAATACATCATCATCATTTAGGGACAGGAACTTAAGACGAATAAACTTATTCGTCTTTTTTCGTTTTTTTTCGTCTTTTTGGCCTTTATTCGTCGCGAAATTGTTTTCGTCTAATTTGATTATATTCGTCTTTTTTCGTCTAATTGGCCAAAATTTGGATTTCCTTAGATTTCAAGCGCTTTTTTTTCAATTTTCCAAGCAAATAGAAATTTTAAAGAAAGTCCAACCCCACCAATCATAGGCCAATGTAATAATTTGATTGTCAGTTGCGGTTTTGCACAAACAAAATACAATCCCCAGACGGCGTAGGTTCGAATCCTGTTGGGGATCGAATCGAAGCAGTCGGGAGAAATCCTTGATTACAGGGAATCGCATTCCATGTAGCGGTAATAAAAAATCCGCAAGAAAATATTTTAAAAAAAATCCACACTTACATATAACTTGTGCTCGTACAGTTGCTCGACAGACACAGAAAGAAATGATTACATTTGGGTTGAAAAGGCCATCAGAACAATTATTGGATTTGCAAATCTGATTTTAAGTATAGCTGTACTAAAAACGTTCCTTTAAAAAGGCATTTTTAACTCTTGGTTTTTATTTGACATATGTACTAATGGCTAATTCTTGCTCGATAGGTACTTTTTTTTTTAATTTTCTAGATTTCGCCGTTTTTGACAATCAGATCAGTTCAGATACATAACGTCTATTTTGTGGGAGCAGCTTTAAACGTCTTTTTTCGTCTGGACGGGCTTTTAATTTTTCTTCTTTCTTTTAAGATAGGTCCATTCGCCTTTTTGGGAAATTAATTCGATTTTTTCCATATTGCAAGCACATTTTTTCTCTTTTTTCCGTGTCTTGGGAACTTTTATTCGTTTTTTTTCGTCTAATCAGGCAATTCTATTCGTCTTTTTTCGTTTAATTTGACAGTTTTATTCGTCTTAACTTCCTGTCCAAATATATGACACTTCCCTGCCAACACATCTCATTGGTTATGTTGGGCCTCGTTTCTAATGAATGAAAGGCAATCAATCTTTTAAACACACTATCCTTTTGTCCTAAGGATCCTGCCTTGTTGAACCAAATCGAGCAACACAATGGGATAATTTCCAAAAATGAAAAAAAGAGGTCAAATGCCGCATTTAAGTACCATTTACTTTTTACGTGCAGAACAAGCTTATTTGAAGCTTATTTGTGATTTCAACTTGCATTGTACTTTCTTTGTATTTGAAAAATTCATATTTGGTATTCATTTTCAAAAATATGAAAATATTCTAACGGGTCTTTGAATTTTTGCTTCGCAGAACGAGAAAAAATGGCTGAAAAGAGTGTCTAAGTGGCAACTATTCAATATTTTTGGTCGCACCAACACAATTTGCGATCGCAAATTTAATGACCCACTCAATTTTGCTTTACAACTTCAAACTTTGCATTGTAGATAGTTTACAACGACAACGATTAAAGGAAAATAATAGAAAATAGGTTGATTTTGCAATTATGAACCAAGGAAGGCTATAAATATTTCATGTTGATCCCAAATGTCAAAAAATTAGTTCACTATCTTTGAGCACTTGAATTTTGAAAAGGATCAATAACAAGAAAGATAATTAAAGTATATTTTTCCAAAAAAACTGCCATCTTTTTCTTGTTGAATGGGCTTCCAAGATAACAACTATGCAAAAAATGCTCTCCTCTTTCAATTTGATGGGATTAGGGCAACAAAACACATTCACGAACTGGTTTTAGAAAAACGTATGCCTGATCACAATAAAGTAAACTGATTTTCTTTCATAAGATGTCGTATGATGTGACCAAGACAAAACACCGTCACTTTAGAAGGCTAGAGGCATTATTTGTTTGAATCGACAGAAGCTTTTTATTATTAGATTATTTTTTCAGAATATTTTGATTATACTTTTCAACTCAATTTACAATTCAAATGAAAAGCCGGTTGTTGAGATCCTCCCATAAAGAAAAATTATTATTCTTCTGGTTGTTTAAAACAGACTGTTTGCCCGATTTATTAGGATTCAGTTTTCAATTCAAATAATTGTGAGGGTTTGAAAGCTCTTTTGTTTTTTTATCTAAATCTTGAGAATCATTAAGAGCCCCCATTTTCACCACAGAGCAAGTGTTCGCTGTCGGTGAGGTAGGGCCCAAAAGTGATACTCAAGCTGATATTTGGTGAGCTTCAGAGCCATTCAATCTGGAAAATAAACATCGTACTCGTTGGCTTGAGGCTCTTTGGTGACAAAATTGCTGCCATTACTTTCGTTTTGTATGAATTGTGGCTAAAAATTGTCACCACTCTATTTGTTTAGGCTTTCCTTTGAATCGAATTTTGGCTAGTCCAAAACCAGGTTGATGAAGCTTGACCCAATGCTTAGGTGTATTTTTAAGATAAACTCGTTGACAATTGCGTGATTCCAGACTATAAAACCAAATAGGCTGGCAAGCATTCGCCGCAGACCATTCAAAGTATCTTCACTCACTCAGAAGAAGCGGACAAAATGAAGCTGGTAAGAACCGATTTTATTTTTAAGTTGCTTCACAAATGACTCATTTTTTAGGGATAGTGAATTTGACTTAATTGTGGCGATACTGACGTTTTTGAACGAGCTATTGCCTGTTATCAGCTATCACATCAAAAAGTGTGTAATATCGTGATAATCCACAGGTACCCTCAAGAACCATGAGCTCAATTAAAACAGTATAATGTCACCTTGATGCCGAAAAAGAAACAAATATTTTCTTGGCGACATAAACAATTAATTTCAAATTGGAGCTTTGATCTAAGTTTACTTAGATCAGGGGTCAACACGGCAAACCACAAATTTTGTGTTTAATTCCAAAAAACTTTCCACCTGGCTACAAAGACCAAAAATATTTGTACCGGTAGTTGTTGGGGAAAACTGATTTGGCATCACTTAAATGGATTAGGAAACAAGTCATGCCGTCAGAGACTCTTAAGCCAATTCCAAAAACTACGTGTTTTCTTACCTTGATAACATTGCGTAACACTATTATGTATATATGTATTATGTATATTATGTAGGATATCCTTGCGCTACATGGCATGGCAATGATTACAACAGCAAGCACAATTGAATACCTTTTGGTTTATCCTTTCAGTCATTGTTAAAGGTCAGTTTGTCAATTTCCAAAAAAGGCCCTTCAGGATAATATTTAGTCATTGCTTTGAGAAAGCAAATGTGTCATGTTTTTTGCGAAAAAATCTAATTGGCATAAAATTGTATAAATATTCTTATAAAAAAATCATTTCCCAAATTCTATCATTTTAAATAGTTGACTCAGTCTGTCGATACTTGTTTTCAGGGTAACGCCATGGACTTTGAAACTAAGGTTGAACTAGTGTCATCCATCGATCAGATGAAATATTTAATGGAACATTAACACTCAAGTCGTTTAAAATTCAAAAGTAGGGTGCTCTATTTAGGTGCACAAAACCGAAATTTTGTCCCATATTCACACTACCAATCATGTTAACTTGAAGTAAGTTTTAATTTGCCCTTCAAGCGCCCTATGCCATCTTCAAAATCAATGAAGTGTGATTAATAATACTTCATGAAATCTTCATTTTTTGTTTCAACCTTTGTTTTAGTGAGTTATTCTTTGATCAAGTGGGTCCTGTAAAGCAATTGAGTTTATCGTTTAATGTTTAGTGGTGAAATTAATTAATGCAGTATGTAACATTTTCTTCCTAATCTACAATGATTTCAAAACTAGTGAAAGAGATAGATGAGAGTCATTTAAACTCAACACTGGATTTCAGCTTCTTATTCATCAGGAGCACTCAGAGGCTAGTTTTTTAAGCGCAAAGATCGATATCAAGATCGAACTTACAGTACTAAAGTACGATCTTAAGATCGATCTTTGCGTCTTAAAAAACTAGCCTCAGGTGTTTGTTAATGATGCCGCAAGAGGTCAGAGTGGAATCAAATTTCGAGAATCAGTAAACACTCTTGAATCCTTGATAACTCAAAGGCTCACGAAAGTCACATCCAGTTTCAGATGTGGCTCTAAACTTAAATGATGCCTTTTTTCTATTCTAATTCAGCTTTTGATATTTGCTACCCTACTTGGATTGAGTTTGAGTGCCCCAAGTGGTAACGAGGAGGTTTCTCAACGTTCCGGTTCCGTGATATTCATTCCCATCTCGTATGAGGAATTGATTGGACTGTTTGAATATTTGAACACTGACTCTAAACCTGATGAGAGCTTGGAAGACTATCCTACATTCTTGGAAGATGGAAACGACAGGGATATCCCGATCAAGGATGATCTGATTCAAGACGGCCTTGACCTTTCTTCGTAAGAACGTCTTTATTTTTCAATCCCATTTAGAGCCTTGCCCTAATCAGTTTTGTAATTACAGGAATGGGTTGGTTCAATTGCGTGACAAGAGAAGTGCCGAACCTGAGCCATTCTTTTTATTGGCCAGACTCTTCGGATTTCGCCGTTCTCGCCGCTTTCGACGTCGGCGATTTTTCGGCTAAAAAGCAAACTTCGGAAGGGTTAAATAACATTGAGCAAAATGTAATCATTGGACGGTGACAAAAGATTGAATTGTGTTTGTAATGGAACAGGATAAATACTTGATACATTTTACCGATCTTGATTATTTTTGCGCGTTATTTCTCCCATTTCAAACGATTTTCGGAATGTGCCCAAACTCGTCCTTGAATTGGCCATTTCAGCGTCGTTGTTTCAATTTTTTCCCTCGCTTGACGATCTGATATATCGAGGACATCTGCTGTTTTCTTACATGGTACTAATTTTGACAAGATGAACTTTAGCTGGACGGACCAAAAAAACTGGAGATGACTACTTGGGCTTGGATTGTTCTTCTGGATGTCTGCAAATTACAGACGATCTTAGTATTTCCTTCAACTCAATAAGGTGGCACAAAAATACCTAGATTGACTGGATGGTTGAGATGTGGTTGTTGTTGATGTCGTAGTAAGAGATGGTAGAGGGGGTCCTAGAGGAAAAACCCGTTTATTATTGGGAAGCCCTCAAAGGGCACCATAACCAAGTTCGAAATGGTTGCGAAAAAGAAGAACAAACACATTGATACCCTGAAACTAAGACCAATTTAGATAAAGCTTCTTATATCCTTAACCTCTTGAATTGTTTTTCCATCACGCTTTTTGCCTTACCCAATGCACAGGGCCACCAAATTTTGGGAAAAAAAATTGCCAAAAAATGTATTTTTTTGGTAGTTTTTCTTGGAAATAATGTAATGAAATCGGATTTTTTGTAGTTTTTTGGTTGTTTGGTAAGTTTGTTTTTAAAGCCTTTTATCATTATTTACATAAAAACTGTGTTACAATCAGGGCCACTAATTTTAGGCAAAATGTTTTGCCGAAACGTATTATTTTGGGTGTTTTTTTGAGAAATGACGTAACAAAATTGGATTTTTTTGGTATTATTAAAAATACTTTTCTCACTATATCGCCTAAAAACTGCCCTTTTATATAATTGCTTCATCTAAACTTTATTTCATGTGTAGGAAAAGGTGCTAAAATGACCATATTTTGTCACAATTGTTGCAAATATAACAGCTTCTATTCTTATTTTGATTTTTGACATTCTTTTTGTTGATCACTCTCAACGGAAGAGGCATTTTTTCTACATTTTTCCTACATTTTCCCAATTTTTGTAATTTTCGACAAATAATGCACATTGTTTGTGACTACAATGTAAAATACCATTTATAACAACCCAGCGCGCCTGAGGATTAACTGAATATACCTGTTAAAAATAAAAAAAGCTATCTTTTTGCTTCTTTATCTTGACTTTGACGTGAAATCAAACAATTTTCCATATCATATCCATCAAAACAGGCAATTTTTGCACATTTATTTAATTTTTTCCTCATTTTTGTAATTTTGGACAAAAATCGCAGATTTTGGTAATTACATTGTAAAATGTAATTTACATGTATCTGGTGGCCCTGCCAATGCATGATGTGATGGGCAAATGAAATTGACAGACTTAGGACAACCGAATATTTTGATCAATATTTCGGCACTGTGTACTTTTGTCTCGAAGCGTCATATTTTATACAAATCCATTAAAGCCGTAAAAAAGGTTATGGTGGACTACGTCAAGTACTTTAGTTAAACGAAAAGTACGCTCCCTCTGTACGAACATATCTCAAGTTTGGATGCCGTTCGTGCTCAACTGGGTGACCAAAAAGGAACGTAATAATTCAATGTTTTAGCACATCATTATCAATAATTGAAGCAAGATAATAGGTTTGACAATAAGCAAATCAAAATTGTAATAATGTAAATTCATTAAGAAAGATATAAGCAGATTATTGTGCGATGGATTTTCCAAGTGAAGGCAAACAATAGGGCATCAAGTGAAGAGTGTTTTCTTCAAAGCTTTTGAAAATTTTGTGAACTCCTCCGGTTCACGCCTTCCAAATTTGTTAGGATATTTCATATTTTGCGTTTTAATTTTTTCGACTACGGTGCCCTGAGACTTCTTTTTTTAATATGGTAGATATTGCATATTGTTTATTCAAGTTATTGATTCAAGTTATTACTTAGGGCAGATGGAAAGTTTAAGAATTTCATCTATTTGTTAGAAACATCAATACACATTGCATTAATTGAGTCGAGTTTCTTTTGAATTCGACAAAAAAGTGTTGAGCGCTAATTATGGAAAGAACAACTTGCTATTTAAAGGAGCTAACCAATGGCACATTGGAATTAAATGAGCGCCATATGAGAATTCGAGGCTAAGTCATCATTTCTATGGCAAAAATAACTTAAAGTAGAAAAGAAAAAGCAAAATTGATGTCATAAAGGTAATTTTCCTCACCGAAACCTAAATCTTAAAGTCCTGCCATTCTTAGTATATTGCAAATGAAAATGTGCTTTTAATGCAATCAACAAATTTGGACATACATCTCTAGGACGATCAAAGAATCTAATGTATCACCCTGTTTTGAAAGCCAATTCTGACCGTTCAAGTAACGGGGAAATCCGGGCTCAAACAGAATTGAAACCTATAAGTACATATGTATAAGCCTTCAACATACACTTAGAAAAATCTAGTTAAAGATTGTTTTTCTTCGTTCACAAATTTCAAGGAAACACCTTAGATCAGCAATTGACTCCCTTGTCCTATATAAAGTAGCAAAATCTTGCAACAAGAGGTAGAACGAGTTCATTTTCCGCCTTGGCTTGCCTGAATTTAAAAGGCGTATAACTTTTGACTCCGTAATTTGATTGAGCTGAAAATTAGTGTAGAAACTCTTTGTTACATAAAACACAGCTCCTCTAAAATAAAAGATATTCTCTTGAATGGGAGCAAAGATGATAGATTTTAAAGCTACCATGTCAGTCTAGGCAAGGATGGCTCAAGCCAGGATTACTTTCAAAATACACACTAGGTCCGATTAGTACAATGGAAATTCAACGGAACAATATATTTGTTGCAAAAACCTCACATTTTAGTACAGTGATCGGACCTAGTGTGTATTTTTGAAATCCGTCCTGAAGTACAGTGGTTCCTGGTCTAGGTCATACAGTGGTCTACTACAATCGACCAGATGAAGTGATTTGCCATATAGAGGTTCTTTTTTTGCCTTTTTTGTCGTGAACGGAAAGCAATTTCAAAAATAGAATTAAAGGAAAAACATTGTTCATGTCATGGGCCAAAAATACGGATAGATTGTTTTCAAAAACAAGGAAGCATCTGGTCTTCCAACTTTTTACAACTTTTTTACCATCGCGCCCCAAAAGAGAACTAAAAATGATCACTGGGCACACACACACAATTGGATCCTGCTATTGAGACCCATACCACAACAAAAACCAAATCTACTGATGAGGTTGACTCTCTTGGTGTCAAAAACACAGGAGAAAATACGCGCAAATTCGTCCAACCATATTTATTTAGGCGGTTTTTACAAATAAGTTCACGTACGTAAGTACACGGGATGAACGAACAAATTTTATAAACACAGATAACAATGCTTGCCCTACAGTGATTTTATTGCACAAGAGAAAAAACACTGTATATTCGATAAGTGATGGGTCTTTGGTGGTTTGGCACTCCTTGGCGTAATGAGTATTTGGAAGTGAAGTGGCCATTTCGTAACCTCTCCAAGGTCGAGACGTTTTCATCGTAAATACAGCCTCACTCACATGCATCAAGGATTCGATACAAAATCTTCTAACGTGGTACTAAATCTGACATAAAGGGCTTTGGTGTGGATTCGATTTGACTGGAATCACTCAACATCTCAAATAACGGGTGGAGCTACTTCAATGACGAATCGCTTTTCTTGTTCTTCTTGAGGGCTGAAAATCAAAAGTCACTTTTCAATATCTTCCTTATTGCTCTTAATATGCGGTTGGTCAAAAATTGGCCATCTTTTGCTTACATCGCTTCGGCGGGAGTTTGAGGAGTGGTGGTTGTGGTCGTGGTTGTGGTTGTGGTCGTGCTCGTGAAGAACTCGTTGATGATTGGAAAGCCCTCAAAAGGAGCACTCACCGTTGGGTGACAAACGGTGGTGAAGACAAAGAGACTCAAGATGATCTGGAACTAGGAAATGTAAAAATTGAGGATTTTAACCCAAGCTTAAAATAAACGCCTATAGATGGCGTGGAAGGTGAGGGCAAGTAAAGAGAAAAGTCTTCTGAGCTTAGCACTTCTTAATTACCCTCTCTTTCGCACTATCTATTGGCTAATGTTAGAATCCTTCAAAGTGATGTAAGATGTAGCTTTTAACTAAAAGCACTACAGCGCTTAGCCAAATTCACTATTAAAACGCGAAGCAATCCAAGCATATTGCTTCAACATTTTTTGATAAGGGATTTAAAAATTAACTTAATGAATCTTTAAAAATCGGAATATTGACGAACAATATTCAAAAATTATGTACTTCTCCTTTCGGTTTACAAAGGGCTCAACCGAAACTGATTTTGACTTGAAGTCTTTTCTAAGCAAAATTTGGTCAACTTATTTCTGGAAGACATCCAACTTAGTTTATCCAAACCCTTTGTTTTTACTCGAAATTCTTATCAAATTGAAGTCCTTCAAATGTATTCGCAAACATAAACCAAAAAATGTTTTGGAAACGATCTTAGATTTAGATTAACCACAATTCTGCAAAACGTAAATGTAGATTTCTCAAAAATACCCAACATTCCTTTCATAGAAAGCAGTAGGCAATAATGAAAAATTTTAATGATAGCGGCCAAAATATCTCCAATCACGATTTTTGACGTCAAACGTTAATTGAGTCAATCTAGAAGAAAAGCCAATGATGAACTTTCGATGAAATTAGTGCTTGGACCCCTTTCTTTTAGAGAAATGCCAGATTCGATAAAAATCTTACCCAATTCATGATGATCTTGGATGATGGAGTGAATGGAATTGGTACAACTGAATATATTGGTCAACTGTTTGTGACTGTTCACTTCCGTTTGTGAGCGTCAATATTTATACAAATAAAGTTAGTGCAGAGGTTATGGTAAACTTCGCAGAACACCTTCAATTCCCTTTGTCCCTCAAGTGTATGTACGTTCTGATCCCGTTGATAGAGACAGGGTGGTGGGAAATGCGTGTTTCGTCCAATTTTATTTCAAGTGTCAATCAACAAACTCAATATCGAATAGCCATTAGCGTTGGCTTTATTTATTTGGCCAAATGTTGCAGCAAAGACCACTAAGCCTTAAAACTGAAAGCACCCTTCTATAAGATGGGACTTGATTGTATCGTCTTTTGTTGCAAAGTTTAATTTCGCACATTATATTGAATTCGACAAATCGTAAAATTGAACTATTCTTCACCCTGTAGGTGCGAAGAGCCAAGTGTGAATCCACATTCGGCGGGGAAATCCGGGCTAAAACTTCGCTTCGAATTCAACTAAGGTACTACGTATGTATCAACATACGTTAGATGCACGAACCATTACAATTTATGTACCATGTGCTAGAATACCTTCGAAACCTTCGTCTTATATTTGAAGGGTCGGTTTAAAAGCGTACGTAGTTTAAACAAATGTTCATATGTTGTTGAAAATAAACGTATATCAAGCTTTATTTTTACCAGTGCAAGGATGATCTAACTTGTATGTTATGTTATGTAAATTAATATCCTTTGTAGTAGTGGTAGTAGTAGTAGTATCATTTATTTTTAAGCTGCTGTGGCACTTCTGTTGAGTTTATCAAACGCAGAAGGATAGATTTTTTGAAAGTAGCCCCAAAGGCATAATGAAAAAGATTAGGCACATGCATTTATTTTTCTTTGAAGGGTTCTTGCATGATTGGTCGAATCATCTTGATTTAATCCAACTTAGATTATAACTTGGCACCTTGATTGACAAATGCTGTTAAGTTTCAATTCATGTAAGTTTTTTGTCGAATCGTTGGTCTTGTTTCACACTTAGCACTTTGATTTGCTCGGGTCTCGATGATTATTATTATTATTACCATATCCGTAACCTACGTGACAATTTTTTTTCAATTCAAAAGATATTAGAATATGGGACTCTCATGCAGACCATGAGAAATCTATACAATTTTAATTCAATATTGCAAGTGTCTTATACAGTTTCGATTCAAATATCCTAACACATTTAAGCATTTTTTTAAACTGTTTTATTATTCTTTTAAACATAAAGTGCAAGGATCGCAACAGCTTTTGGGTCAAGGCCATTGAGATCTATCAAATACTGGAGGTAGTGTAATCGTAAAAACGTGTCGCCCGTCGCCAACTGTTGAGCGGACAAAAGTGCGGGAACATTTGAAATGTCTGACTAGTCAAATGACAACCATGCACTTAATGAATCAAAGGTGGAATTGAGTAATGTTTTAGGGTCATTTTTGATATTGCCAGTGGTCACTTTGTTGAAAGAACCAAAGACGTCACAAGGTGACCGTCCCTTGGACTTGAATATTATAACTAGGAACTTTTCTGCCAATACCTTGAATAAGTCACTGATAACAAGAACACACATCGAAACTTTTGCGCTACATAGGGTTAATCCAATACGAAAACTAACTTGTGGCTTTAAGAACGACTTCCAAAAAGTTGGTTTTGATTCGCATTTTTGGTCACACTAATTGTCCGCTCAATAGTTGTGAGGGCAACATTTCCTCACAAATTCTACGCATTCCGCCCCCTTTGCCAAATCAGCCTGACTAAAGCTTGCACGCTATCTGATGATTAAAAAACAATCAAGGCACACAAAATTGACTTTGTGTAATTAGGGGCCCATCAAACAAATCTTTGTAGGTTCATGGGCCTCTATATCTACTATCAAAGAGCCTTGGGGTCCACAACTACATACCACGGATGATTTCACGAATAATCTTATGATTATTTTGGACTTTCCCCAAATGTCTGTAGAGCTCTAGGGCCCACCAACAACTAACCTTAGGCCCAAATGTGAGCCCGGGCCCACCGGCTGGTTTAGTAGAGTCAAGTCATATAGTCCAAGTCTATGCATAGTCTCAGTTCGTACTTGGGACTGAAGTCATTTTTCATGCAACAATTCTGAGTTCAACTTGTTCAGTCTATATTCAAAATTGAAGTGGGGAAACACTGTCCTTAGGGTCCGTTAACGAACAACTGAATATATAAGAGAGGTCACCCTTAAGGCTGTATTCAAGTCTTTGTAATGACTCATAGGACTCGAATCGAATCCCAAATTTTCGCAAAATTGGGAAAAGACTCGAATCCTGTTCCATGACCCGAGTCTTTAGCGAGTCTTCAGAAATAGTACCAAATCAATCAATTTTAAATGGTTCAAATCATTGACATGAACTGCAAAACTTTAAAATATGGTTGCTACGATAAAAGAATTAACGTATATCTTTTTGTTTATAAACAGTAAACACTTGTGTTCTGACCACCTTGGCCAAGCTGAACCCTCTCGTCCCCTTCACAACAGTGTTGCTACGTTTTTGAAGGAAAGAGAGCCATGCAAGTTTCAAACATCTGAAGAAATGTAAGAAATCAAATACAACGATGTCTAATGAAATATTCGTTCTAGTAAGGGAAAACATGGATAGCTTGAATTTCTTAGCAAATGAAGAGTAGACAGAAAAATTTACAAGTAAAACCATTGCAAAAAAGGATCCTTTCTTTACACTAAACAGACTAGCATTTGATATGAATACATTCCAAAACATTGTTGCACATATATTTTCTCAAAAAGGTGGAAAACTCGTGTTCAAACTATTTCAAAACCTGAGAGTCAACTTCTAACATTGCAAAACAAGTCTTATTTCTGAAGTATAAAAGGCTCTAAAGTCACTGTGCGACTAGCTTTTGTACCAAAAGACTCGTAGGACTCGCGTACGAGTCATTGATTAATCAGCAAAATGACTGTGTTGACCAACAAGTCATCAAAAAATGACTTGTTTACAGCCCTAGTCATCGTACTGTTAAGCTCCCAAAATTGAACCCTGACACCAAAGTTTGACCTATTTTCGAACTGCTTATTGAACCAATATATTCTAGACCAAGGATTTCTTAATTTAAAGGATCTGAAACCTCATCGGAAATACTTCCTTTCCCAAATTAGACGTTCTTCAGGCAACCCAAGCCAATTCTCATTGGGCCGGATTGGCCATATTTGCTTTTCAAAAGGTGACGAGATTCTGGAAATGCAGATAGTATGACTTCTCAAATTGGTGGAATAAGAACTTTTTATGTTTTGAGTATTAAGTTCCTTCTGTCATTCAGAAGATGATACCAGGTTTCTATTATTTGAATAAATGACTTAAACCTAAATTCTTATTGTGGGATCCAAATTACAATTATAACCAACCTACAATATTCAGTCACCCTTGTTTGTTTTGCCACTTGCTTCTCACTCACAACATTTGAAACACAGCTCTTTTCATCTTGAAATGTGATCAATTCGCCAGTGCAGTGTCGTTGAAGTGTGTTATTAAAACCATTTTCAGTCCATTTGACTTGTGCCAGTACTCCCTCAGCAACTACAGTCCATGATTGATGATGGCACACCCACCTTTTGATAGAGGAACAGCTTTAGTAACAGGAGCAACAATGCACCCTAAGCTATTTTGGGATTCAGTGAAGTCTCAATCTCAATCACTAATTCTTCATGTTGTGCAAGATCATGTGATGGTGGTGTTGCACTTGTTCTGTTGGTGATTCAGCCACACACCAAAAGTCCAATTTCTTTTGTTATTGTGAGTGAACCAAGAAATTAAGATAAGTATTAGTGTTTGCATAGTGTGAGGCATAATTCTGGACATCTTTTAAGCTCAAAACAGAACATATATCAAAGGATATATTTTCCCAAAATTCCAAATAAACTTATTTGACACTTAATTCACCAAAGAAAGTTTTTTTGATATATAGAGTGATACAGCTTAGTTGTTATCTTAATTGACCTAACATATCAATTGAAGAAAACAATACAGGGTAGCCTTTATGTAGAGTCCCATAAAGAAACAGCTATAACTCACAAAATGTTGGTCAGAAGGCCTCCATTTTTTCAGGAAATATGTATTAGACATCCAAGATTTGCTCACAGAAATTTCATTGGAAATGGCCTCCTTTGGCAGAAATTATATTACGTAAACGTCGATGAACAGACTCGCAGCTGGCTCGCACGGCATCCTCCGAGATATTGGCCCAGGCCTTCTCAATGTGCTTCATCAAGTCTTCCCGGCTCTTCCTCCTGATGGCATTGGCCTCTCTCTCCACCATCCCCAAAGTCCAGGGGATTTAAGTCAGGTGAAGAGGGAGGCCACCAAGTCTTTGGCCAGAAGTGCTGAAAATTTTCCTGGCACCAAGTTTGAACCCGGTTGGCTCCGTGAGCAGGCGCAGAGTCCTGTGTGAAGCAGACCTCGACATCAGAGAACTCTGACTCAATCCATGGCTTGACTTTTTCCTTCAAAAAGTTTAAATAAACCTCCTGATTAATTTTGACACCATCTGCAATGCAAAAAATGGGAGATTTCTTGCCGTTGCTGGCAACAGCAGCCCAAATCATGATTGAGTCTGGCTTCTGGCTCTTGAACACATACTTCCGTGCTGGATCAACTTCTGAAAGGGTCTTGGCCAACTCACGATCATTTTGATGGTTGAATTTTCTCTTGATGTCAAACAATTTCTCATCTGAGTACACCATGACCACTGAAGGATTTTGGGCGAGCCATGTTCTCAACATTTTGGATCTC
This sequence comes from Tigriopus japonicus, assembly GCA_010645155.1. Taxonomy (NCBI): domain Eukaryota; kingdom Metazoa; phylum Arthropoda; class Copepoda; order Harpacticoida; family Harpacticidae; genus Tigriopus; species Tigriopus japonicus. The sequence goes on along the minus strand of JAAGOF010000250.1, from coordinate 1,023,187 downwards.
CTCAGCCTCTTCAGCCTTGTAGCCTCTGACAGCAGTTGTCGCTTCTGGATCTTGTAGGGGTGAAGTCCAAGATCCTTTTTGACAATATTTTGCATTGTCCAGCGGGACACATTGTGTTCCTTGGCCATCCTGTTCATGGATCTTCCTGAATTCCTCCTGATCTTGTTGGCCACAGCCTTGATGAGTGATCTTGTCCTCACAGTTTGAGGTCTTCCTGATTTTAGACATGTGGAGGGCCCAACTTTGTCCTCCAATCGTTTTTTGCACCTGTAGATGAACTTGCGGTTGACACCAAGGAGGTTCTTGATGACATTGTTTGGTTGTTTCTTCTCGAGGAGCTGCATAACTGCAGCCCTTTTTGCTTCGACCTTCATCTTGTTGCAATTGATGCTCATAATGATCAAACTTTGTTTGTTTTGGGAAGCCAAGATTTGCGCGGGAAATTTAAAAAAAATCAGAAGTCTAGGTTTCGTACTTTAAGAGTTATAACTATTTAAAAAGTGGGACTATACATAAAGGCTACCCTGTAGTTGTGTATTATAAGTATCCTGTAATGGGAGTGAATCTAATCCTGCAACTTAATGTAACATTTCTGGGGTAGCATGTAATTCATTATTGAGAATAGAATTGAGCATCTGGGTTTTTTACCTGGGAGTGGCCTGATAGAATCGCTAACAATGTAATGTTTAGTGAATAAATGTGCTTAAAATGTGAGTCTGAATATGAAAGAAATTGTTAGGAATGATTCTAATGTCAAATGTCTTGGCAATTTAAAAACACTGGGACAATTGTAATATCATCAAATTGTGATGATGGTACATAGTTAATGCAAGTAAACATGTTGTTTGGGTAACTGTAATACATCAACTATAGCCTAAAACTGGTGGACAAAGCCAATCATGGAAGCCCAACCTATGAAAGTTAATGATATTGAAACTACATAAACCTTAAAAGTCAAGCTTACTTAAATTTAACTCTGTTAATGCCTGAGATTTTGGTCTGTTTTTCCATAACTTAGAAAAAAATGACTTAAAACTTTTGAAAACCCTTGGAAGGGCAAATGAAGAGACTCGATACACATTGAAAAGGAGAAAATATTGGTGTTAGCAATTAGTTTAGGGTTGAAAAACTTGCTAAGCCTCCTAAGCGACATAACGTCTAATCAAGAGGTTGCGTTATTGCCAGCTGTCCAGGAGTTCCGTGGTCTATGTCTAGACACGTAAGAGCAGAATCTTTGTGCTATAAAGCTCTAAGGTTGCTCATAGTTTTTACTCCACTGATTGCGCTTTAAGGACTTCGATCTCGATCGAGTCTAACTTTTGCGCTTGAAGTAGAGCTAAGAGTCGCACGAAACGTACGAAAAATGGGGCCTTGGCGAGAACGAAGTAGTTACATGGGTTTACAACACATCTTGCCGTTTTTCGACTAACACTGACGTTTTTGAGAGAAAAGCCGAGAGTTTCGGTCAAAAACAAGGTTTAAAGGAAAGAGTCATATTTTGAACCAAAAAATGAATTATTACAAAACATTTGGCCCACTTTTGTTGCTTCTGCGTTTTATAAAAAAGCGCAGATTTAGATACTTTTCGAATCGAAATTGCTTGAAAATATGATGCTCAGCTGCTGAGTTTAACGGTTCATTTTTGGCCCAAAAAAGCGAAAAACCGTTCCAGGTATATGAAAACTCAAATTCCCAAGCAAATGATATTTTTTATTTTTATTTTTTGGGGGGATTTTCTACTACCGTTACAAGGAATGCAATTCCCTATAATTTTAAAGGTTTTCTCCCAACAGCTTCAATCCGACCCCAACAGGATTCGAACCTACGCCGTCTGAGGAAGCACTTACACTTGGCTCTTATAAGAACGCATTAGTACGCGCGGCCACTCTGGCTTCCTTATATGGGTGATAGGGATTTTTGAAGTAGCGAAATAAAATAAAAAAATATTCATTCTTCTGTGCTTCATTCAAACATATTAAAATAACATTTATTAAAACCTTAAACATACTATAAATGCAAATTTTTGAAAACAATGTTTCAATTGATTTCAGTATATTCAGTTAGGTTTTCAAATGAAAATCCTTATCGCATTCCTTCGTGTTTTGTGATTAATCCTTCATATTTTGTGAAAATTCGATATTTCTCGAAGGACCATGGTCTATTTGACCAAAATCGATTTTTAAAAACCTTATTGAATTTTACAAAATTTGCTTTGAGTACTTACCAATATGACCTTTCCATAATTCAAAAGCATTAGTTCGAAAAAAAAATTGTGTGTGTTTTAGGAAATAATATATATTATTTTGACATGCTATGACAAAACATTGAAGAATGCAGAATTTTTATTTCATCTTGTTACATCAAAAGTCTATATTATTTGCTTGGGAACTTGAGTTTTCATAGAGCCGGTGCGCTTTTTCGCTTTTTTGGCCTAAAAATCAAAAATTAATTTATTTAAAATGTTTTTTAGATATATAACTTTTAATCTAGACCTGAGTTTGAGAAACTCAGTAAATCAAAGTTGTTCCCATTGGTTTCCTGAGTATGAATCACATTTCAGAGTGTTTGGGAATTTCCATACAAACTTGATATGAATTTTTCAGTACCGTGTGTTGATAAGACAAAAGTGCAAAATCATTTGAAATGTGCAACAAAAAAAATATGAACTTTAAGAGTGATTGATGTGATGTGAGTGATGTTGCATGGAAAAATTCAGTGCTTTTTTATTTTCAAATTTTTGTGCTTGTTCATAATTCGGACATTATAATTTTCTGTTCATTAACAAGGCTTTGACACTTGGGTAGCTTTTTGCCTTTTTCAATGGTCATTTTCTTGACCTGAAGGAATGTCTTACAGGGTTGAGTTAGATTTGAAATGAATATTTGAGAACATTAATGCGAACATTTTGGATGGAATGAGCTTGCAAGTACCTGCCAATAAGCTTTGAAGGTTTTCCTGGTTAATTTAGAGCATAGTATCAAGAAGCGAAACTTTTAGAGATGCACCGAATACGCCAAAACTTTTTTTTGCCAAGACTTTCCCAATTTCAGCTTGGCCACTCTTACTGTCCACGCAACAGGTGTGAGAGTGACATTTTCATAAGGGCAAATTTCATTTAGCCTTAGTTTAGTTGTAAAGCTGACAAACCCACTCACGGTTGTTTCTTTTTTCTTAAAGAATTTATTGGCGTTTTCAACCACTTCAAATGGTCAAATGGTGACAAATACTTGATGACATTTTAGACTTGAACCATCACATGACCTGGTCCAAAAAAGATTTATATGTCGTGGTGAAAACTGCGGGCACACAGTTAATAACCTCTGTCTTCCTCTACTGGCAATATTCTTGTGGCCATCTATATTTCCTTTTGGCAAACCTGACTTCTCGCCTAAAACGCAAAGAGTTTAGGTCCCTAGAACGACGTTTAGATATCTTTGCTTGAACTTGGCTGTTAATATGTAACTTATGGGATAGAAAATGAGCCACGTAAAATCAAATGCTCAAACATATTAGATATTAATATAATTCATTGGAATGCACCGAACAAATCAGCTTCTTTAAGTTATTTTTGGATCTATATTAGACGTTATTTCCTGTAATTGGACAAGGCTTGATAAGAACCCTTAACTCCATGAACTAAATTTTAAATTTAGCATATCATTGCTGATGTTGATGATATTTACGGGCAACACGGTTAAAAGATGACTGGAGTTCATTTTTAAGCGGCAAAATTGAAAGCTAGTCTTCGCTCCTAACGATTCTCTCAAGGGCTGTTCAACGAAATCGAAAGTTTCGGCCAATTAAGGGCTTAGCCAAAACCGAAACCAACTGACTACAACGTTATGAACATGCATTATTCGCTTAAGATCTTTATTTCCTGTGGTAAAGAAGAAATGCCAAGCGAATTTTGTAAATTCAGAAAAAGAATATGTTTTGAAGGCTCTGGAACAGGCAAAAACTCGTCTAGAATTTCGGCCAAAATTTTGCTCAGTCAGTAGTCATTAGCCATAATCATGCGAAAAGACTAATCTGAGTTTAAAAAAATGACACAACTTGATAAAAATGTTTTGCCAACTAAAAATTGTTACAAGAGGGTGACTTAAGGTAAACATGTGACTGTCCAATATGAAAATGGCATCCTATTACAATAACAACTAATCGCTTTGTTACTTCAATGTATCTTTGAAGACCATCAAGGAATAAGAACTCGATATGAAAGTGAGAAACCTTTCTATCAAGAAATTGCAGTTTTGACGATGATTCCCCGGCACTTGGTATGATAACAATAACACCAGGTACAATCTAACGATGTCATTGTCATTCAAATCAAATGCGTTTGTTGTCATTCCATTTTCCGAATACGAGACGATATTTCCCCTTCGAGGCATTGCTACTCACTCGCACAGTATTCGCTTCAATGATTTGATGTTCATTTCCATGCCGTATGAGCGTAATTTACGGTAGAAAAAAGTGTAAGAAAAGTAGTACAAGGCAGGAAAAGTGTAGTTGTCGAGGTGAAAACGAACCATTCAAGGATTTTTGACCGACTCCATACTTACCAGTACTTTGAAAAATGTGAAGCATTTTTTCATCGGTTGATTCTCAACTCTGTTTTTTATTTGTATGAAAAAATGTTAACACGTTGACATAAAAAAAGTCCTTTGACTTGCCCCAAAAATTCTGTATTACTTTCTATGGCGTATTACGCTGGTTTTAGGTAAGTATTGGTCCAAATTAGCAATGCTCTAGATCAGGGGTCGGCAACCATTTTTGTGTCAAGGGCCACCAAATTTGGTTAGGTGAAGTTGGACCCATCATGCAGATGGTGGCAGGTTTATGGGCCCACAAATTAACGATCAAAGACCTCTGGGGCCCACAATTACAGTACTATGGATGTCTCTTGGGCCCATTATTTAGGACTTTCCTCATTGCTCGTGGGCCCACCAACGATCACCCTTGAGCCCACATGTGTACCGCGGCCCACCGGTTGCCTACCCCTGAACTAGATACAGTTGGTCCGTTTTTAGGTCTAGTGGGATCAGAAAAACGGGGAACTTTTCTGGATTCGAGAATACCTTCCAAACAGTTAACTCTAAAAAATTAAGTTCAAACCCTTCGACCTTCCGACCTTCTCAAGGAAACTTTTAGACGCTAATTCACACTCACAGACGGAGAACCATTCTGATCCCGGACATGAGATTGCTTATCGGAACAATTTGGACGATGTGATGGCTGGCTTCGTGGCCAGGCGAGGCTCAACCCTCCGACCCTAGCACCAACACTCCAAAAAAATACATCTAGTACAATTTGACTACTGGCTTTCAAGAAAAAAAAAGTTTTTTTTTTTTCATTTTTAGAATTACTGATCGCAAAAACGGTGTTGATAAGAGTCAAAACTTAATTTGATTTTCTAATTTTGAACTTTTTACCATTTAAAGGAATTTGAACTATTTTACGATTTCGAATGAATATTCAAACTATAATGCACATTTTTGGAGAACTTGAATATTGTTCCCGGGCATTTAAACTCTTTATTTTAACAGAAAGGAAACAGTTATGGAAGCAGTTTTTCCACTAAAAAAACTACAAATAACCTAAGCAGTTGGTTTAGATTTAAGAAATTTTTACAAAAGACTCGAATCATGTTCAATAACTCGAGGCTTTCCCAATTTCTGAAAAATAATGCAGAGTATAGTCGATTCCTAAGAGTCATTGCCAAGATTTGTTTCCAGCTCTTACTACAATATGTTTACTGAATAAACTAGGTAATAAGTAAGGCAGGGCTCGGATAAGGTTGCAGTTTTTAGCCCTAAGGTTGCAATATTCATTGTTAAAAGTTGCACTCAATTCGACAAAAGTTGCTAAAAACCGTGCTATTTTCTGGCCCAAAAATGTCACTTTTTTGAATAAAAATGTCTGCAGGGTTTTAACAATTAAAAAAAAATTGATCAAAATGGCCAAAAGTTGCAATTTTTGCTGCAAGTTGAATTTAGCAACTGTCCTTGAGCCCTAGTAATTAGCTTATTATGAATTTCATAGCCGTACCCTATCCCTCCGATCAGTTCCTGAGGAATATAGTTGGGCACCAGACTTCTCTCGTTATTTCTCGGAAAGTTTCTAGTGAGCTTCGCCTTTCCCTCTTTAACGATTTTCCGTCGATAGAGGTTCCTGACCTTATTCCATTGATTCGAACTACTTTCTGGCGCAGCCTACCAATCTTTTCCGTTTCCTGTAATGCAGCATACAAAAGACGGACTATGCGAGAAATATTTGATTGTGATCACAACAATTCGTGCAATACGAAAGAATACCATATTTTATCCAATGACAATTGTACCTGCAACAATTATGTTGAGCATCTTTGCCAATTTCATACACTTGATCATATTTGTGACCAAACAGATGTTTAAAAACCATCGCAAATGTAATCCAGTGATTTATAATTTTACCATTCGTACAAATACAAACATTCCGATTGAGCAAAGAGATAGGAGGGTTCGCATAAAAAACCAACAGCGAGTTGGCCAATCACGGCCACAGCGAAAGAAGGCTCGACCAATCAGGTTCGAAAGGTACAAACATTGTTGATATGTCAAGCACACCATTATGTGATCGCTTTACCGCATCGGTCTTCTTTATGCTTTAATTTTATTCCCCATTATTTTAAGGGAATCCAGACGAGTCGATCCTTGAAAATGTTTAAGGCAGAGGTGAGCCATTGCATAATGAATGAATAGGAAAACAATTATCGTCAAATTTTACATGTTACTAATTGTGCAATATCAATCTTTACTGAAACAACTTTAAACTTTACAAAACTTATTGCAAACGCTCCGCTCTCAATCCTCTCATCTTTTTCATTGGTATTAACGATTCCGCTAAAAGAATATTTGAACGATTTTAAGTGAAAGAACTCAAGTACTAGAATCCTTTTACGATTCAGATATGGGCCTTTTGTCACGAATGGTGCGAACAGTCTTAAAATGCCATGTGCAATGGTAAGGTGTTGTGATTGTGATGTTTTATCAATCCCTTCCTAAAACATGCGTCTTTTTTAACAAAAAACGATTGATTTATCCTTATTCTATTTGTTCTCCGTTCTTACAATATGCTTCTTCACTAAGTCTGTGAACGAAGGTTGATTGAGTTACCAAGTCTTTTTAGAGAAAAATCAGTCTTGAACTGAAACATTCCAAGGGAAAAAAAATCGCCAAAATGAATCCCCAAATGTTTGCCACATTGAAGATAAACTAGAGAACACATCTCTTCAATTGATGACAAAGGCGAAAACGCAAGTCTTTGCCACCTCGTTAAAAGATTTGGAACTAGGGAATAGCAATTTTGATTAATTAACGAACAATCTATGCAGATGAATGGTGTTTGTTGTTGGGAAGAGAGACAACAAATAAGCTGATATTTAGAACAAGAAAAAAGAGTTACAAAAGATGAGTTTATTAATTATACGTTTATTGTGATGTCTTAACGACAGATAGCAAATGAGAAGACGGGCCGAGGAAAAAAGACAATTAGACAAAACAACATAGAGAACATGGTGAAACACTGAACAACAATATTGCAAGCGTGATCTTCAATGACTTCTTCATATCCAAAGTCCAAAAACTAAAAAACAATGCAGCAAGATTTACCCAGGATAACACCTTGAGAAGGCTTAGAAGACAAATGTCTAAAAGGCAAATCGAGATGTTTAACTTCCAAGAAGTATCCGAAGACAACTTGATGCGGAAGATTGAAACGGTCATTCATCAGTTTTGGACGAACCAAAGCTCCCAAAATAATGATGGCGGAACTCTAAATAGAACTTTAAGTGTTTTTCTGCTGATTTTGGCATGACTCATGCCTGAATCACCTTTTCAATAGTCAGATTTCCATGCCAATTTGAAAGGGATTTTACCAACAATTTCAACAAAAAAAACACATGTCCATTAGAAACACTCAGTTAACATTTGAGGCACTTTAGTAGGTATGTCCAAAACTGATAGTTGACCGTTGCAATCTTCAAAAATATGTGTATCATGGGAACTGCGAGCTGTTGCCGCATTAAATCCACTAGATGGCGCACTTTATGACCGTATTCTTTTATTATAGTGCTCTAGATGTCATGAGACTCATGATAAGGCCTGGGGGAAAAAGTTATTTAACTCTTTTCGACTTTTTTTGACTATTTTGGGTTTATTTGACTATTTTCAGCCGTTCCGGGTATTTTTGAAGGTTTTTCAACAATATCGGTGATTTTGAAGGTTTTTCAACTATTTCGGTTTTTTGAAGGTTTTTCAACTTTTTCGGTTTTTTTGAAGGTTTTTCGAGTTTGGAGGGTGGCAGTCAGCCGAGATCGAACCCCAACCTTCCGCACGACAAATCGACGCAGTACGCACTACGCCATGCCTCACCCCTGAATAGCTAGGGATATGTCAGAGCCTAACTTGACCTTCAACAAAGTTGATAAAAATTTCTTGGAAATTTCCGATCCGATCAAAAATTTAGTTTATCGACAACATGACATCAAGGTACAAAAATTTCCTTCGTGTAACAAAATTCAAGCCTTTGAACACCAAAGCCTGAGATCTGACCCACCCCTAGTCATTTGGCCCCAAGAATCCCTTTATGAATTCATCCGACCGCTCTCATCCAATTTATGCTCATTGTATGTCAGTTTTAGTTTACTCACCAACCTCTGATCTAACCACCTGCAACACGGTACATTCTAAGTTTAAATAGTGATAAAAAGTTGTTATGTGGGAAAGTTATATTTTGGACAATGGCAATACTATTTTCTTTCAATTAGTTTTTCTACTAATCTTATTGCCCACTTTTAGTGCTTTTAGATTTGGGGGAAAGTATTCGCACACCATGAATGCGTCTCAATATAATTTCAAGATAGGAGCAATACCATATTTTACAACACCTTGTAGCTTGTTATATTATTATTTGTTATGCATTATATAGTTCACAGGCAAAAAGAAGCTGTAGAAGGTCACTAAAAGATATACATTTCCAGCCTATGAGTGGCAAACAATATAAATCAAATTAAAATAGCATTGTTTCTCATTCAAAAAACTTAAAAATTTCTGTAAATTAAAAACATCCTCTCCGGCTTTAATCAACCATTTGATGCATGTACAAAGTGGATACATTTGCTCAAGAAAAGTGTTTTTTACATATTTAGAGAGCACATTTTTAATCTCAGAGAATAACAAGAGTAAGGTATATGTTTTGAGCTTAAAATCAGTATTAAATCAGTTAAAACAACTAAAAGTGAATACCACACGAAAACACATTTCTGGTTTGAATCTCCAACAATATTGCCTAAAATATCAGAGATGCTACAAACGCAGTTTTCCTAAAAAAATATCTGAAACAATATCTCGATCTACCTTTTTCCGTACCGGTAAATAACGCCATCATATACTTTTTTACGTCCACTTGCTCTCTAGAAATCAAGTTAAAATCCGTTCCTCCAAACAGACTTTCAACTTTGCCATTGAGGAATGACTTCAAAGGAATTCAGCTCACTTCATTTGATAAGATCCCGACCATCCCAATTATGACCCTCAATTTGGTATCCCCTGGTACTTACGGAGAAGTAAACGTCTTTTTAACATTCCTTTACATCCTGGCAAACGGAAACAAATAAAATATAAAACCCTTGACATTAATCACCACATAACATGTTCCAAATGAGATTACCATCTCAGCCCTACAAATGATTCGTATTTGTATTTTATGTGGCAATGATCCCTATAGCTCTCATCCTCTATAATTTTGCAACCATTCTGAAGTAAGCCAGGCACCGCAATAAAAACAAAGAAAAAAGCAAGATATTCTTCCCCAACCATACTAAATGGGTCCTTAGGTAGAGGTTGGAAGGAAATTGTACCTATTTATTATTTGTATTTGTAAGAATTAGCTCTTGATCTTATTTAAAATATTAAATATTTTTTGCAGTTTGGCATGTGTACTTTTGACATGCTCAAACCATGACAATTTTTCATTGATGTGGATCCCTAGAAATTTGAAGTGGGTCTCCGTGCTTTCTGATGATACTTGTTCATTAAGAACTCCTTTTTAAGCATAAATTTAATTTGCATAAATTTAATTTGCAATCTCTACTATTGAATAATAGGTAGGATGTTTTTTGGATGTAATGTTAAGAAATCAAACCATTCTCCGACTTTGAGTAATTCATCATTTTTACCGGATACTTCTCAGTTTGTTCAACGGTGCCCCCAATGTCCTAATGTTGAAAATTGAGGAACCCCGCAAAGGATGTTTGAATAATAGGATTTTGTTTTGTTTGTTTGGACTCTCTGTTTCAACATGTTTTCACATGTTGAGGTAGTTCTCAAACCAACGATCCACCGAAACAAAGGTTAACAATCGTTGCTAAAGCCAAGCATTAATAACTTTTTAAAGAGTATGTTATGAGAGACTGCGTCACATGCCTTGCGAGACATCGGCAAAGACCCACACTTGGATATCTTTGGTAATGTTTTCATTTATATTATTCAAAAAATTCCACGCTGCATTAGTAGTCTCGGACGCCTGGTGGAATCACTGCTGAGCTTCGAATAGTAAATCTTGGCTAGCAAAAGTATATACTTGCTTAGGTTATACGATTAATGTGCATTAGAACTTGAAAAAACTTCAAGTGTTCATTTTCGAAATATTTTTCATGAGTACACACTTCTAATGTGACAAATTAAAAAAAATCCTATGGAGGAAGTATGCATATTTAAAATAAAATCTAAAAGAAAGAAATTTTCCTTTAATAAAATGCATCATTTGAAACATTGATTGCAATTACAAAAAAACTAAATTTTGATTGTAGTTGATATTAAGAACTAGGAACAAATGGTCCAAAAGTGAACAAATTAAGTTTGAAACATATTAATTACTTCAGTCTTGTACCAAAAGTCAAAGAAAGCAAAACATATTCATTTGTGTTTGAAATACCGAAAAAGTATGCAAAAATATCTTGGCATCTTTAGCATTCCAGTTGGTTATTTGTTGCAATTGGAAGGTTTAAAGGAATGATAGTGTAGTTTCTGCTAAACACTGACCAATACAGTTTCCTTTCAAAGCATTATTAAGAATGCGTTCAGTACATATTAATATATTGGGTCTTGGATAAAATATACACTCAAAAGTCAGAAAGATGGGCTCTCCTCATTTCCATTATTTGAATCCAGTAAGAACCAAACTTTAAATTTGGTAATTGTATTTTTTCATTTTTTTTATTACCGCTACATGAAATGGGATTCCCTTTAAAGAGAGTTATTGAGAAATATAGTTTATATAATTGATGTTTATACAAAATTTGATCTAAAATTGAGTTACTCTTGTCAGATCTGTACAACCCTTAAATAGTGGGTTAAATAGACAATCTCTATTGTCTTTGAATTTGCTTCCTTTCGCTCATGAAACTATCAATCCAATTCAGGACCTTACCCTGGATCCCAAACTCTTAAAGTTGATCGAGCAAAAGACCATGATCTACCTTATCAAAGGCCTTGGCAAAGTCAAGATATAATACAACAACTGACTCGTGACTTCTCTCTCGTGTTTCTCGTGGTCTGTTCAATGTGGTCAATCAATTGGGTTACAGTACTAAAATGGGCTCGAAACCCATGCTGCCCAGGGGGAATGAAACCATGGGCTTCCAAATACTCAACAAGCTTGGACTTCATGATCTTCTCAAAGACTTTTGCAATAGTGTACGTCAGAGAAATGGTCGTTTAATTACTGGGGAGTGACTTATCTCCGCTCTTTCAAGAAAGAGTTTGGAGTGGAGCCCTCAAGAATAGAGTGAAATTATGAGATGCAACCTTTTGTGGTCACAGGCGTTCAGACCCAAGAAGCAAAATTTCACAACAATAGCGTTTGTTTATTTCCTTTTTTCGAACAATTTTGAAACAACCACCCAAACAAAATATTTTCATCATGATACTTTGACATTGAAAAATGATATTAAAAGTCTTGAAACACTCTCATAGATCAAACTAAGCACTTGTACATCAAAGAATTTTCACGAATTGACAAAATGAAGACTTTGAACACCAATTTCACAAATAATTTCAAGTTCTCATTTTTGAAAAAAGTCGTTGGCATGATTGGATAACTCCTAATGGTCGAAAAATGGTTATGATCAAATGTTATTGTTGTGAAATTTTGCTTCTTGGGTTTGAACGCCTGCGCCCGCAAGAGGTCGCATCTCACGATTTCACTCTATACTTGAGAGCTCTAATTTGAACCAAGATTGAGATTGGTTGAGTAAACATCATAAACTGTTTAACCTTGTCACAGTTCTCATTTTTGAAGAAAGTTATACGCACGATTGGACAACTCCTAATGGTAGAAAAATTCTTGGGTCTGAACGCCTGCGCCCGCACGGGGTCGCATCTCATGATAGTTTGGAGTACAGAAGCTTCTTTAGTTTGGAGCACCTAGGTAACCTGAACGCTTGAAAGACAAAGTGAAATGCCGTTTTTACATACGTACTGAGAGGGAGAAGGCCTACTTGAACACACTGCTTGCAAAAAAACTGTTGTACAGTGACTCGAGTCGGGAATTCACCGTCATAATAAGACAGAGTGAATGCAGTACTCATTTTTTGGTTTGATTGTTGGATGTTAGTTAGGGTCGGAGGGTTGAGCCTCGCTAGGCCAGCGAAGTCAGCCATCCCATCATCATCCAGATATTCCGATTGGCATCCTCATGTCCGCTATCAGTTTGGTTCTCCATTTGTGGTTGTGAATTAGCGTCGAAAAGTTCCTGAAGTAAGGTCAAACAGGAGCTTGAAATTTGGGACCTCTCTCCCTTTTTCTCAATTTCTTCAATTTCATTTTCCCATCATTGGATGATCACAATCTGCGACTTGGGGGCACATTGACTGCCTAACCCTATTGTAAGGCTTGAGAATATCCTAATACGTCCTTCCTCATTTTTTGGTTGCAGTTAGTAACTTTGATGGGGATGTCACGTCCTTGCCGAGGTCATGGCTGAACTAGAGCGCTATTTATTATAGCGCTCTAAGCTGAACGAGAACTGAACAGGAGGAATTACCTTTTCTCTTCGAAGTTCTCCCTGAAAAGAAACGAAGAGAGACGATCACCCGGCACGGCATTGTGTTTGTTTTCAAAGATGCTTGAATTCGGATCGGAAGATAATTTTCTCTGAAATTTTACATATGAGCTTCAAAAAACAACATAATGGAAGACAAACTTGCCTCGAAATTCATGTGCAAAACAAGATCTCACCGACCATTAGAGAAAAAACAACCAATTCGCTTTACAAAATACAACCAACATAAAGGTTCACTGCATCTTGACAATAAAAAAGATCAGAAGTATAGTCAAAACATTTTTACGACTTTTTTATGTGTCTCTTTTCCTGCTTTGCAAAAGTGTATCCATTTCAACAGTAAAAACTTCCAAGGGAGATATTTGGCCTTTTAAATTTCTGCAACTCACGTTTGGCCAAGTTCTGTTTGATTTTGGTATTTGGGGCTGAATCGTTACAAGCATTATCAGTCAACCAATTAATCAATAAATAAGACATTTTCATATGGCACTTCTTCCGATTTAATAAATTTCGAGATTTTTGTTTTCATAAACTATCATTAGAAAAGCGAGAGCACACACGTACATATACCGTTAATTGTGCATATCATATTAGATTCGGGATGATGATAATGAGGATGGCGGCAACGAAGATGAGGAAAACGGGTTAATCTTCTTCAAGGACCGGCGTAAGCTGAACGATTTCGAATTGGTGTTACGAGAATTGTTGTGGAAGGGCCTTTTCGAGTAACCATTTAAGGAGAATGACCGTCTCGCCTTACGTCAGTCTGAATCATCGTCATCTTCCTCCAATTCAAACCATTCCGTGTAACCGGTCATCAACTTGGGGTTGTTCAATTCCACTCGGGCACGTCCCATCAAAGGACTTCGGGCAAAAATACCCTTCCGATCAATCACCGTTATCTCCAAAGCTGACAAGCCAAGTTTAGCCAACGGGATCTCATATTCAAAGGACTCCTCGTATGTGGGGTTACAAGAGTCCTTGACAACCTCAGTTTTGCGCTTGGTCTTCTTTGACCTTTCTGGGAGTAAATAGATTTTGATGTAAGGATCTGGAGGATCTGGAAGATCTGATCCAGGAAGGCCAGCAGCTTGATGGATGACATACTTCAGTTTGCCCTTGTCTTGGACGTAAATCAAAGAAACCTTGACCTTTCCACATCCGGTCGTACTCATGGACGTTTGGGGACCCCGTCTTCTCAATTCAGAAATGGGTTCCAACATCTCATCCACTTCCTCTTTTGATTCGCCAGTGGTGGCACTTTCAACCATGGGAGTCACAGTATTGGCAATCATGGCTCCAATAGGAGAATCCAGAGATGGACGATGGGCAGGTTTGGGTGGTTCTGGCTCTTCTAGATTAATCAACTTCTCGTTGTCTTCTTTAGCCGGGATTGGCTCGGGATCAGGAGTGGTGGGCAAGGGAGATTTGGTTTCGACCTCATTTTTGGAGTCCTTGGGAGGCTCCACAGATTTAGTGGACTTACCAGCAGCCTTCAAAGGTCGAATTTGGGCCGCCATGATAATTTGAGAGTTGCCAATCCCTCCTTTCAAATGGAAAGGTTGGTTGGGGAATTCCATACCAGGCTCTTTCAAGATGTTGGAATTGCGAATCACTGCAGTGCAAAGTACATTATCCTTGTCTTTGCGTGTATCCAAGACTCGGATGTGAAGGTCATCGGCATCGGGGTTAACGATCATGAAAACGAAGCCTTGCTCAAAGACCGGGTCGTTGGTGTAATACTGCGGGAACGTGGTATGAACGGTTTGACCAACCTTCAGTTCCACCATTGGACAAGGTTTGTGAGCTGGGCTCTTGGATGGAAGCTCCTTGCAACAGTCCACGTAAACATGCAACAGACACTTGGTCAAGTCTTTTTCTTCGGGTTTTCGGGGTCGTTCCAATTGATTGATGTCGGTGGATGCTTCCAACCAACTCAGAGACATCATGGCACGTCCGCTTTCGGTATCTTCCAATTCCACCCACATCTCTTTAATCTCACCTTTGGTGGCCACTACACTCGTTTGAACAGTGGCTCGCCCAAGGAACTCATCATCTCCAGGATCGTCATGATCGAAGATCTCCAAAGTCAGTTGTTGTCCGGAGACAACTTCGATGGGGAAATCAGCCACGTGGTCCCATTCAGGACTGACTGTGTTGTTGATCTTTTTAGTCTTGACCGACCTAGCACCCACGGTGAGTACGGCATAAGGGTCTGATTTTCCCATGCCAAGGACTCCAACGTCTTTTTTGGGCAGTTGAACGGCTTTGTGAAGTCGAACCCTAAGAACTCCTGCCGAATCCGGACATTTCAGGACCTTATTCTCCACGGATTCGATCAACGGCATGGTGTATTTGTGTGGCAAGACCATGAAGAATCCGATTTGCTCAAGGACAATTTGTCTTATAATGTTGCTTAATCCGGGGGCATCGAATGCGTTGGCAATGCCTCCCAAGTCAAAATCAATCTCTGGGGGCACCAAGAAATAGGCTTGGATGCCTCCGATTAACGGCATTTCGTTCACAATGGGCTTAAAAACCACTCGGAGCAAACCACGGAGACTGAAATCCATCAATTTAGCCTTGATTCGACCCACACTGAACTTGATATCACAATCACTCGCAAACACAAGATCCATATCCATGATGATTTCGTTTCGGTTCACATTCTTGTCATAAACCTTGATCCCCGTGATTCTTGGAGGAATCTGGCCTAAAACCACTCTCTCGAATTTGAACCCACTAAATCCATAGCCTTCCAAGGCTTGTCGGACAGAAGGTTCTATGGACTCAGAGATCAATTTCCTCGTGTAATGACCAACATTCGGCCAGAGTTGATGGATAATCGAGTTGATCCATTCCGCACGCTCCTAAAAACCGTTTATATAAGTCTAAACTTGGTAAAAATAAAATCAAATTTAACAACAAACCTTATCAGGGAAAAAGACCCAAGAAGGCAGATCTTCAACTCTGATCCTGGATTCAATCATTTGCTTTTCGTTAGTAAGCGCCGCTTCACGGGCAGCTGAGAGTTTGGCATCGCGTTCCTTTTTCCATTGACTCCTCAAAACCGTCAGAATAAGAGGAGTAAAAAGCCACGCCACCGAAAAGTTGTAATATCCCAAAAGATAGATGGACACCCAAGCGAAGGATTTGAATGCAAATCGAGAGATCACCTTCATGATGCTCTCGGCAGGAGAAGGTTCGTCATCAGCATTGTTCAAATGCGAACCGGGCATTTTGGCCACGGTCTTGGAGTGATCCCCCATTGTAGAAGGGTTCGAGTAGTTTGGTCTAAAAAGAAGCTCGTATTATGAATTATCTTTTTGTTCCGTTCACCTCCGAATCCAGATGTCAAGTGTTCGACATATGTTTTAGGGGTTATCTGCCATATCGTGACCCAGAATACTGGCGTTTTATCTGCAATGAGGGATGAGTCATCCTTGGCGAAAGCATGAAAGGTACCAGAAAAGCTCAAAATGAGGTGTATCTGCTAATCTTCCAAATAAGCAAAGTATTTTACATACAGATTGTGCTTGCAAATACATAAGCGTGATTGACTGCTTTAGAAGTATTGAAAAAGTGCTTGATAATAATGTTTTTGACTATGGTGTCTTCTTATGATTTAAAGCAAGTGGATGAGATCATCGTAAAAACTTGATTTCATTGGTTGGCTCAAGTTTCATGACTTTGAGTTCACTCAAGAAGGTAAAAGGAAGTAGACTTGAATTGTTGAAACATGAATTGTTTCACCTTGTGGAGAATTCTGCCAAGTTCACACCATTTTGCGATATCCGACATGAACAGGGATCAAGCTTAGATCATTCATTCATTCTGGATTCTTCTCTAGGAAGTCGAGAAATGAATAATAGCCAGGAAAACTTAAACATTGAATTCCAATTTAAAAAAAAAAACCATCCGAAATTCAATTGAAAACGCCTGAAGATTCACTTCGATTGATTTGGTTTAAACGACCAAAAGAGACACCATATTTCACAAAGAGAAGATTTTTTGGATCTGGAAACTTCATGGCATAAACCACAATAGTCACTCATTCTCGAAAAAACGGGAATTTAAATAAAGTTACGTCATTGGCGGAAAATAATTTTTTTAATGACATTTATGAATTTAATGGGAAAAAAATTGTGTCCAATAACAAGACATCACTAATAATAGAAAACACTCCACAAAATGTACGAATGTTTGTACCGGGTCTTGAATAAGTTCTCGGACTCATTTTCAATACCTTTTAGAGAGATTGCAGAAAGTCGAACTAAAATTCTCGGACCGGCTTTAAAAAGAGTGAAGTGTCCTCTTTCAGGTGACCCATGAATTGTTTGTGGAAGTCAACAACAAAATGAGCGAAAGGACAAACGTAAAGAAATCGCGAATCTTCTCCGCGCCGGACACTCCATCCTCGAAACGATGGAGCTCACTGGGAGGTCCAGGAGCACCGTCTTCAAGGTCCAGAAGCTCATGGCTGAAGGACAAGACCTCAAGGACAAGCCTCGTAGCGGCAGACGGACAAAAGTGGACCTTGAGGACATGGAAGTTGTCCTTC
Source organism: Tigriopus japonicus (assembly GCA_010645155.1). NCBI lineage: Eukaryota > Metazoa > Arthropoda > Copepoda > Harpacticoida > Harpacticidae > Tigriopus > Tigriopus japonicus. Next base: position 1,005,528 of record JAAGOF010000250.1, on the reverse strand, counting down.
TAGGCCAATCCAAAGAGGACATTGACCAACTACGCCATGGGCAACGACTTGGACACGTCCACGGTGTCCAAGGCGCTCAAAAAGTGTGGCGGGAAGCCCCTGAGACTTGCGGAAAGGCCTCTTTCATTCTCTTTCAAGCCATTCGTAGGAAGTTCGTAGAAAAGTCCGAGAACTTATTCAAGACCCGGTAGAGTATGGAAACAGAATAATAATAACTAACTGAGAAGTCAACCAAAAAAACAGAATGACCTCCGTTTGTTAAATCAATCTGAAAATGTGCTTTTTACTTAAAATATGTCTTATAAAAACAAATTCTTGTTTTAAAGATTAGTATTACTTTTACATCTTTGTAGAAACCAGGTGGTTCATTTCAAATTATAATTTGAGTCCGGTAGCAATTTCTTTTTCTACAAAGAATGTCATTCCTTGTACACAAGAAAATCACAAAAAGAACTGCAGTTAATTTTTTACATTTACAGTTAACAATTATCGAAAGTTATTCACCAACTAGTTACTGTTAGCAAATCTGGACAGACCTTGAATATTGGGATGATAAGGAATGATATTGAAAAACAATCCAACAATAATTATACTATTTCAATAAATTAAACAATGCACAAATGCATCAAAATGCAAAAGTAGCGGTTACTGTTTTGATGGCGCTTCTAAGATGTAAACCAAAAGTGAAAAAAACATTTAAGAAACATCCCAAAACACAAGAGATACTATGATTGAAAAGAATGAAACATTTTACCTACGATCCTATTTCCAATCTTGTGGATTCCGAATGTTCGATTGACGATTTAGTCGGTTTAAAGGAATTGTTTGTCTTCTCCTCAATATCCAACCCTTTCACCGAAATCCCAAGACCTTTGACATGGCCTTCAAACGCCTTGCCTTGAGCCTCAACAACTGGATTAGCTATTGGAATACACCTATTTCCGTTTGTGGGAAGTAAGGAAGGCAAGAAGGTGGAATGTCTTTTATTTCAGCAACCTCACCTCTCCCTTTCGCCCGCTTTCGCCCTTTTACAGTTAGTGCCTCCAAAAAACTGGTTACAAAAAAACGCAAAAACGTTATCATGATCGACTGTACCCAAGACCATCTAGGTCGGAGGTCGGCAACCACTTTTGGGTCAAGGCCCACAAAATGTGATTGCATGTTGTGAAAGGCCCACCAAACGGACGTTGGTAAGTTCAGAGGTCTACAAATTAATGATCAAAGCTCACGAGTGTGGATGTCTTGCGGGCCCACTATTTTGGACTTTCCCTATGTGTTCTGGGCCCACTAAAGACCACCCTTGAGCCCATATGTGGGCCGCGATCCACCGGTTGCCTACCCCTGATCAAGGTTGAGGTCCGCTTAGTACAGTGGAAATTCGACGAAAATCCTCCTGTTGCAAAAACCTGACGTATGAAAAATGGGCTTTTGAGGAAGTCACACTCCCTTTTTGGAGGTCATTCGTAATAAAGCTTTAATTCATTATACAAGTGACCATCCAAAAAGGAAAATGTGGTGTCGATTCAAACTCAGATTGTGTTGTGTATGAAGGTGTTAAACAACAATTTACAAAAGATATGGCGGTGTAAGAGTAAGAGTCAAAAGTAATGATTAAGTGCTTCAATATTTGGGATTAGTGGAGGTGACTCAACGGATATTTGCTGTTTCCTATTATGCAGGAAGGGTATGGACCAGGGGTTGGCAACGGCTTTTGGATAAAGACCCATCAAATCCAATTTCGTGTAGTCAGAGGCCCACCAAACATGTGTTGATACTTTCTTGTGCCCACAAATGAACGATCAAAGCGCTCTACTACTATGGAGGGCTTTCGAGTCCATCATTTCTGGCTTTCTTCATAGCTCTAGGCCCCATCAAACACCATCCTTTGGGTGAACATGAGGCCGCGGCCCACAAATTGCCGACCCACAGGTTAGACAAACCTCAAGACAAATTTACTTTGGGAAAAGACAGAATCCAGAAGTGTTTAAGAATTGTTTGAAAAATATGAAGATTTAAAGAGAGTCAGTTGTGTCATTGTATTGCTGAACATTGCCTCTGCCAGATCCTTCTGGTGATTTGGAAAGGTCAAGTGCTTCTCGTGGAAAACAAAAGCATATTGCCTTAAGGCCCATTTTCAAGCGATACGGCTTCTTGAAACTTTTGGTTTTTTTCTCAACTACAAAAATGTTCGTGGACGTTTTTACATTAAAATTATGTGCACTAAAAGTCAAGTAGGGGTGGCCCAGGGGTTGCTCCGTTGGGTAAAAATTGAAAAAAAAAAGATATTGGATAAGACATTTAAAAAGGTTAATTGTTTTTCAATTCGTAATAAAAACGATTTGTGGGTCCACTATAAAAATTAGTAGGAACTTTTTACTAGTTGTCACGACCAAGAGTTTTTACGCAAAACCCGGAGACGAGAGGCAGGTGAAAAACAAGACTTATCCTGAAAAAGCACTCATTGGTCAAAAAATACGTATTGTAGCCACGTTAAAGACGAAACTTGTTTAAATATTCCAAAAAATACAAACAGAAGGAAAAGAAGGGTCTTACTAACGGAAGTAACCTTTATAGTTTTCCTATCTGGATATCATTGAAGCTACAAAATTACTCTTGTGATGGGTCTAAGTCCTCACGAGCCTCAAGGACATAAAATCTAACAGAGGTATTGCATTAGATTTAATGTAACGCAAAACTCAAACTTTCGACCAAAATAACTTACAGCTTACGTCTAGATTCTGACAAGATCCAATATATTAGGTGACATGTCAAACGTGCAAGTCGTTACTCAAAACCCTGGGAATATGGAGGCACTCTTCGATCGGCCTCGTTGGCCTTGGACACATCAGCTGGCAGGAACCCTTCTTTTTGAGTGTCTTGAAAATAAATGTGGAATGACTTTGATCGTCAAAGAACGGGCAAAATCTGATAAATCATGAAGAGTCCAAATTTCAACAACTAAATTAGTTTGTAGTTCCTGACTTGAAAATGCCGTTTCTCGGTTGGAGCCAGTATGAGTGGGTCAATTTGGCAACCCTGAACAGATGGTAAATTTGCGGAATTTGAGAGCGTGGTCTGGATTCCATTTTAGGGCGCAAGAACAAACAGGAGAGGGCTTATTTTATTCCTTCAAAGAATGAAGTTTTAACTGTCGTAAAATAATGGTTTCCCATTGTGATCAAGTCGATGATTATTTTTAGAACATATTGCTTCGGTAATTTGAGCTGTCAATCGCGCAACTTCCAAATTTACCTTACGTTTGTTATCGGACACCGGATTTGATATTTGTGTTTTAAAAAAAGAACTTCATTTTTTCCTCAGCTTTCGGTGGAAAAAAGTTTTGAGCTATTTTTGACGAAAGAATATTTTTGGAGATAAATTTAGTTGATATTTGCATGGGCTTTTTCAAGAAAACGTTCCATTCGTTGTCTCTCAAAGCTGAGCATACTCGTAAAATCTGTCGCACACAGTGTGAAAGGTACTGATGGATTTCGAGTTCGATTTTTGCCATAGTTTTGCCATTTTGACCCTTAAGGGTAAAAAAAAGCTTACCACCACTAAACTTCTCAAAGGACAAGTTCCCTAATCTCCAAGCAAAATATGCCAACTCGAAGTCCATTATTAAAGCTACTAATGGAACTCGGAACTATTGGCCCTGGTTTTGGTCTTTGATCAAATAGTTTAATGCCACCTGTATTTTTTAATAGCAATACAACTTCCAGTCAAAAATGGCAACACTCCCAAACTAAAGTACTAAAAACTAGAGACTAAAACTAAAAACACACCAACAAAATCATATTTTTTCTGAAAATTTTCAATGAGATCCATCATAAGAAGACTAGAAGAGAAAAGAAAATACACGTTGTCGGAAAGAAATATTATATCCAAACAAATAGATAGAGCTAGAAATACTAGAAGGCAGAGATTGGCATTCAAATCTATGATTGCCCGACCCGGCACGGACTGTCTGTGACGTCATTCATCATGCGGGAAGCCGAAGTTCATGATTAAAGGAACCTTTTCTTCTAAGAAACACATCTAAACTATTTCGCTCATCTGATAGGGCAGTTTGGTTATTGAAAATCCTCAAGTCTGCTGGAAATGTGTCTAAGGTATTAACCCGATATGCAAAAAGTGAATTTCAACTAGTGTGGAGTTTAAACAGGGGCTGATTAATTCACATGATCGGGTGATTGACAACAAAATCTCAGTGATGTGAAATCTTGGCTTGCGCAAGTTTTTTCACGGGAGGTGGCAGGGTAGGGTTACCTCTTAGAGAATGGGTGCTTTGCTCTGGTATATGAGCAAACACGAATTTGAGGTTGATTTGCAACCCTGCTCAGAAGTCACGAAAGTCAGGGATGCCTTGCCTTTTGTCGCTTCTTAAAGAAAAAAACCTGTTTATGAAGGCTGGTAGACAGTGGGGAATATGATTTCACTTAAGAAAATTGGCAACCCCAGCACCAGGTCAGATCACTACAAAATCAACAAAGAAGAAGTACTCTGGTTTGTTGTTGAACTTCGCTAGAATTAGCTGAATGTTCAACTGAATGCTCTTGACCAATCACCAGCATGAATCATCGGCACCGTGTGTTAGCCTACGAATGCCAATATCTATCTCAGTGTATCTACAGGGAACTACTCAAATCAAATTCCGAACATTAGGATTCTTCATCAGGAAAATTGTTTCCCCGTTTTCTTCTCCTGAACAAGAAATATCTGGTTAATGCATCACCATCGACCGTGCCCTCAAGAATCAAGAACCAACTCTGTGCTCTTGACCAATCACCAGCGTGAATCATCGGCACCGTGTGTTAGCCTACGAATGCCAATATCTATCTTAGTGTATCTAGGTAGAGCCATTTGAATAACTTTTTTAAACTCTAAAAGACCTAAAGATCGGTCCTATGTAAATGTTTAGTTTCCCTGTTTGCAAAAAAATGAACCACAAGAAATTGAAATTTTTAAAAATGAAATCTCAATTTTTTTATCCTTATTCTTTTGGTTGCCGACAGCGTTAAGGTTGATCATCATTAATTAGTAAGTCAATTTACTGCTTTATACCACTCGTTAAAGGTCTTAAATAAATGGTATTCGGACGTTTAGGCAGGTTTGTTTTCTGGTACTTTTTGACTATTTACATGCTCAGTGTTGCGCGGGATAGTTTGAACTAGGGCCTCTAGTTTGAACTAGAGCACTATAATAATATTTTATGATAGTGCTCTAGTTGGAACTTCTGTTCAATAAGAGCAAAGGAATCTTAATTGACCTTAAAAGTTTGAAAGTTTTAAAGTTTACAGCGGAAATCCCGCAACACTATGTCATGGTACCAGGCTAACACCAGGTAACAACCAGCTTACCTAAACGTCCGTAATGCCCTGTTTTATTCCTTGGATGAGTAAAAAACTGTTAAATGAACTCAATTTATATTAATGACATCATTAGATTTTTATATTTGATTTCTTCAACCACCCTCCTTCTCCTACTAGCCCTTCAATCATCCCCTCAGTTCCCACACACTTCTGGAGCAGCAAAAAGCTCTTCGCCATCCCTTCATGCCTTTTTCAAAGCGGCGGAAAATATTTGGCGAAATTTTGGCCTTAAACCATCATATGACCTGTTCCAAGAAAGAATTCCATTCTACACCGACGATTACCTGTCGATGCGAAAATTGTGGAGAGCCTTCCCATCCGTATCATACTCTTATTTTTTAATACTTTTTGTGAAGAGTATTTATTGTGTATTGAGTATTGAGTAATACATTGAGTATAATTGAGACATAAATGTTGATGATGCTTGGAAAAAGTAATTTGATATTTGGTTGGTTGGTTGGTTGAATTTTCCACAAAAAAACACAACTTCTTTGGAAACCCTCAGATTTGGGTTGCCTTGTGTAAACAAAGACACACAAAAAACAAATACACCACAATAGTTCGCTTTTTAAAAATTGTTGAGAAATGACTTGAATTATATGTAAAAGGACTGAACAACGAGGAAAGGTTTTAATCATTGATCTGATTTCTCAGTCTCAAGAAAGTAAAGAGATGGCAGCTCGACAATTTTAATTTAAAAATATTTATACTTATACTTAAACCTAAAGTGTAATGTAGGACACAAGAATTTGAAACCAATAATTGTTGTGGAAAGCCTTGCTTTAGAGACAATTTACGTCAAATAATGGCACCGGTTGAGTAAGAGTACACCCCCTTTTTCATTAACAAACGGTTCAGGTTCAGATATTCGATCTTTGTGCTTTCCGGAAAGCTCAAGAAAATTGTTAAGTGGCCTTTCAATTTCATGCCTATTCCTATTCAAAGGAACAAGGAAGCACAAGATTTTTAATCCAATTTCACCAAATTGTATTGACAATTCATGTTCCAATCCGCAGTTATTGGCAACCGCACGGAGAATGTTTACAAAAATCCGCTTGTCAGCTGTCCTCGTTTGAGGCTTGTCAACAAATCTCAAAAACTGTTTCTTCTGTACTTGAGAGTTGTCTCTTAGTACTAAAATGGCTTGTTTCAATCCAAAATAAGTAACAAATATTGATGATGACTGAGTAACAGTTCTGCAAATGAAATACACATTAATAGTCAGGATAGAGGAATCTCTGTAGCTTTTCATTAAATGATGTGGTGCCTAAAAACTTTGATAATAACTTAAAGAAAAAATACAAGCGTAGGTACGTTTGTAATGTTCAATTAATGAGGGGAAGGAGATATCTTTGGTACGTTTTGAGATCATTAAAACATATCGTGTTTTTTTCCAATATATCATGGTGCTAATACTATAAGAAATTTAAACTAAATACTAAAATTTAGTCTAAATTTTCATTTTTTTAGTTTATCCTCCATCAAAGGAATTGTAATTAACACAATTTTCATGTTTTGGTGATTGTATCATAGGTCTCTATTGAAGGTCAAATAAACAGATGTGCTACTTTTTTTAAATGACGGTCACATTTATTAAACAATGCTGTTTGGCTTTATCCAATTGTCTCCGAACCAAATATTATGCCATTTTCGCATCATAGACCTGGTTTTTCATTGTATTTATTTAAATTTTCAGACAAAAGATTTCACCTAAGTACAATTATTATTCAGAACTTTTATTTAAATTGCATTAAGAAGGTATCATTGCACAATTGTTAGACTCTCAAATGTAAAAATCTTATGTTGTCAACATGGAATACGAACCACTTGAAAGGTCATCCCGGGTCATCCTTACACATTGGCAGGGAGTGTTTAATCGTACTTAGGCCATAAAGGGCATAATTCGATTCTATTTCATAAAGAATACAACTAACTTTCTTATCTAGAAAGCACTATCATATTGCACAATGGGTGTACCAAAATGCAAAGAGAAAGTATATTGAAGCCAACAAATTATTTCTTAACTAACAACGACACAGGAATGGGACGTGAAAGTGCAGTCAGTAGTTGTTTTATTTTGTTCATAGTCTAGTGCCTCGTCTAGTGCCTTTTCCATCACATTTTGTGAAAACTATGTTGTGTCACAACAATGTTATTTACAATTATTCAAAATTCCTTCTTTTTTCTCTCTGCTTTTGTTCCTAACCCTCTCTATGATCAATCCTGCTTTGACATCCCGTCATCATCCAAGGATGTTTTTGCATTATTTTACTCGGCTCAAGTATCAAAAATGTTAAGAAAACATTTCCAAAATACGTCTGTATATCCTATAAGGCTCTATATTTTATGAGCTAGCAAATAACTTTAGATAAATTTCACTATGTGCTGCCTGCTCTTAACAGCCTGATCAGATCGAATCTCTGTTCATTAATATTATCTAAGAAAATGTATAATTTTTGTTTCTCTTTTGATTCACATGGCCATTTAAGACACTACTGAAAGTCTCATTGGTCCTTTTTGCCTATTTGGGAGGCTCAAATGAACGTATTTCAATGAAATTCGTCAAAATTTGGCCCAACTTTAACCACAGCACACTAAATTATAGAGCAAAGAAACATGTTTTGCTCGAAAGTGTTGTTTTGAATTTTCAAGCGCTCTCGCGCCGGCCCGCAATCAGCTAGGGCTACTTCAACTTGTCAAATGGTCCTGGTATAAATCTTTGCTGCCCTATTTTCATCCCAAAACTCCATTTTGATCAAATGTGATTAGGCAAAGGTCAAAACTACAAAACATTTGCTACAAAACGGAAGATCAACTAACCCTTCATAAAAAACGCGATACTACTTACTCTCGCGTGATGCATGAACTATTTTACATCTGGAGTCACCCTTGGATAATGCCGTCCATAAAAAAAAAAATACTTTCGTCAACCTAACGCTCTCATTTCATCACTATCTGTCAGCAGAACCATGACGCGAATACTATGTTTTCCATTCCAATTAGTCTTATTTCGTCCACATCTCCTCATATCACTAACCATGTTCCATTATTCTTCTTTCCACTCCAAAATAGTGAAATAATCCGGCAACTTAACCGTATTTGGAGCTATAGAGCACTACATCTAAGTTTCAATATATTCTTATTTCTTGCAATGGCTTTTATTTGTGCATTCAAGCATCTTACTTAGCAGAGTCCTCAAATATGAAACTGGAGTATCTTCTACGTCTTAAGCTTTGATGTCGTACACGTATGTTTATTGTTTATTGCTTTTGATGTGGAAGCATGGAAGTGAATAAAAAATGGTCGTTACAGAACTTATCCAGTTGGATAAAATAATATCCTATGGTACTTCTTTGAGCCAAGTCATGCATTGCTTATCCCCGAATGACTTAAGCTTTGGCTTAAACTGAAAGTTAGTGGCTAGCGGTTTCATCTTTCTAAATCAAACCTCTTCAAATAGATCCTCAAAGAGTTTGTTTTTTCAAGGAAACAAGTTTGATCCATTAATGAGCAATGAAAGGTGCTCACTCGCTTAAAAGAAACCCAATATTTCAAGAGTTTCATCAAAACGCCGTACTAAAAAAAACTTCATTACTCTTCTGCGTTCAAACGAATTAAACTATTCAGATACCCCTTAAAATCTCTTTTGTTCAAATCAGAGCAAATAGAGTTTTAGCAAGTTAGCCCATCCCAACCCAAAAAATGTTAGAACAACAATGCTCTGACTAAGATTTTTTTCGGCATTGAAGATTCCCAATTTGTCCCCCACGTTGAAGATATGTTAGTTTGAACAAGGTGGCTTTGCATCTCACAGATTCGTGTGAAATGTAAACGTGGCACCCTGATTAGACATAGAAAACGTTCTTCACTTTGAACTCTGGGCAAACAATTGCGACCAATTTGTCAACATCTGTAAAAGCTAAAATTATGAAGTTATTGACACAGCTACAATAACCTAAAACATACTGGCTAAAATAGCGTATCGAATGCATCTCAACTGCTGTTTGAATGTTAATAATCCGAGTAGCTTTATCAACACGACCTTTTGAAAATTAAGTGGACATTCGTCCTTTTGGAACCTCGCAGTCTAAACACTGCGCCAAAGCTGATTTATTAAACCTAGCTACGGTTTAGGAGTGTTCATCTCAAACAATTTAAAACTTTTGAGGTTTGAGACCATGCTTTTCTTGTGTTTTGGTCTTTTTTCAATAAATATAATTGATTCGAATAACGCCGTTCATTTTTTTTCAAGTAGGAACGGAATTTATTTTCTGCTCTTGCTTTTCCATGCTTAGTACTTGTAACACTTCTTTCAAAGGGAAACTTCCCCATTAATAAGCTCTTTTCGGGAGAAATTTAAACCATGGCAATATTAACAATTTCATAATGAAGCTGTTCAAAAGCAATTTCTCCAAAGTCTCAAGTGCTTTCTAGAGAATTTGAACCGACGTGCTGAAATAGCTAAAGGAGAAAGCAGTTCCTGCAAAACCTTGCACAAAAATGTCAAAATTGTATTCCTCAAATGGAATGAATGAAGTGACTGATTTGAAAACATTACACTTGCTTAGTAGTCTTTAATGATGTTTTTCAGGTTTTTGGGTGTAACTTTGGCAAGATTTAATGTTTATCAATCAAATACCCTGACGTTCAAAACCTCTTTGATAACATTTTGATTTAGGTACATGATCCAAACAAAAGTTATAGATTATGAAAATCATGATGCATTTATTTGCTGCTCTCGCTGCTGAGTTGTTTATCTTGAAACACTTTTCAAACATTGAATTTTCTTCTTTTGAGCATTAATACTCATTCGTTATCATCCCTTTCATACGCTGAGCCCAAAAATTAGCTACATTACCGCTAGAGGCATGATATAAAACGCTCACTTGATCAACCTTTGAGAATGTCCCATTGGTTTGAAGTTTTACTTTTTATTGTCTTATCCTTTACACCTAAATAAAGATGCACTTAACAGATAATGAAAGATTTTTCTTCATTCTTTTTTTGGAACAAGTAATGTTTTGAAAAACCGTGTATTTGTATCTCGTTCAGCAACAATAGTTTGTTTTTGTGTTTTTCCACCTTTCACTGTTTGATTATAGGTGAGTTGTTCAGGACATTAAGAAGATCGTGAAGCATAATATATTCAAGTACAGTCTCACTACATCAGTTGGATTTTGTTAGTTCAGGCATGGTCTTGCTAAATAACTTAACAGCTTACAAGGAAAACATTCTCTTGTATTGGGTAAAAACCCGAGAACTAAGCTAGAAAAAATAATGCTAAGAACGATAAAATATGCTGCAAAATATCTTATATTTGCACCCTTACCATCTACACCTTAATTTTTGTGACGAATCTGATGCTAATGCATTGCAATAAACTAATGATAATAATAAAATATCTTATATTTCCTTGTGTTCGACTTAACTCAGCGGCGCCCTGAACAATTCGCCTTCTACCTAACTTTGGACTACTGATGTGTTTCGAGTTGGAATTTTTGGCAGAGTTTTGCCATTTTGGTTTTTAGGGTCAAAAATCTGACCATAACTAAACTTTTCAACAATCAATAGACCTAATCTACCATAAAGTATGGCAGTACTGCCAACTCCAAATCCATTTTTACAACTATCGATGGAACTCGAAATCGAACCAGTTCGAGTGTTGCCAAATTGGTCCATGTTTAGGTCTTTTCAAAAAGTTCAAGACAACCTGCCCTTTTTAACAGCGACAAACTTCCGAGTCAAAACTGGCAGCACTCCTGGTTCGAAACACATCATTACTTTGGACCGTACTTGTAGTGTTTGACCCCAATTTGAAGTAGTAGCCGGAACAAATTTTTCCCAGTACGTAAGACAAAGGGCTTTTCTTGTCCAAGTGCCTGAAGAATATATATTATAGCTGCATGTAATTATAAAGTCAGCTGCTTTCGGTTTTGACTTAGAGCCCTTTTGGTCCCTTACCACAGGGTTTTTTTGCCCTAAAGTTTTTTTAGCTTCTGACTTGGTGTAATAATAATGGCAGACTATATATAAAATCAATAATTGTGACGTACTAACATGAATTTCCAAACGATGTGAGATTTTTTCTCTAAAGATTAATTTTAAAAAAGTTTTGCATGTGATCTCACCCACGTGGGGATAAATTTTGTTTAGAAAAGAGTTTTGACCTAGTTTCGATCCAAACGTTTAACACAATCTAAAACATGGTTAAACTGCATTGTTCGAGAATGTTCCTGAAGAGGATTGGAGAGTGCGCATCCATGAGATGTAGAGATCCCTTTGTCGTTCAAAGAGCAATGGACTGTAGATCACGACCTCTACTCATGCACAACGTAAAACTCTTATTGTACCAGTCTCCTCCTTCCTCGGACCCCCTTGACGTGACATTTTTTATCCCTAGAAATTTCCTCCAGATTCACTTGTGAATGGATGTTCCGGCCACTTTGGCCTCTGCGTGTCTCTTTAACGTTCAGAACCGGCCGGCATTCCCGAACCGAGAGTCGAATCCCGGGTTTGCCTAGTTACCATGAGCCTTTTCAGCCAAGAATTAACTGCGTTGTAGATTAGAAGAGTCGCTGTTTACCCTCCTCAACGTTCTAGTCCACCTGTGGCCAGTATAAAAGGGCAGGGGAACAGGTTTTCTTCACAGTCAGAGTTTATCTGGATTCGCGATAGCCAGTGTGCATCCGGGCAGATTTTCAAGACACTTGCAAACTTTTCAATCCAACTCTACCCAACTCTTACAAACATCATTCAATATGGCTCTTAGCGTTGTTCGTCAAAACTACCATACTGAATCGGAGGCTTCCATCAATAAGCAAATCAACATGGAATTGTACGCAAGCTACACGTACACTGCTATGGTAAGGAGTCCTTCAAGGCATCATTATTGCTTTGTTCTGAAATGGGCTAACGGATCGGTTGTTTGTTTTCAGTACGCGTACTTCTCTCGAGATGACGTGGCATTGCATGGATTTGCCAAGTTCTTCCGTAAGAACGCTGATGAAGAGCGAGACCATGCCTTCAAGCTCATTGAGTACCAGAACAGGCGTGGAGGGCGTGTCGCCTTCCAAGACATTGGCAAGCCCAGTAAGGTCACTTATGAGAGTGCTTTGGAGGCTGTCCAAGCTGCTTTGACCTTGGAGAAGACTGTCAACCAGGTAATGCGAAAACACATTTAGTTCGCTTGAATGGGTTCTAATCAAGTTTTCTTTCATTGTTTTAGTCTCTCTTGGATCTACACAAGTTGGCGGATTCCCATGGCGATCCTCAATTGACCGATTTCCTTGAGGGCGAGTATTTGGAAGAACAAGTGGAGGCGATCAAGGAACTGGGTGATTTGGTCACCAAAGTGAAGCGTGCTGGAGAAGGTATTGGTCTCCATATCATTGACAAAGAAATGGGCCATGAATAAAAGAGCACATCAAGATGCGACTATGCATCAAGAGTTGACAAATTTGTTTTCTTCCCTTAGAAGCGACATGATTTAGATAATAGACAATCTCATTTGGGTGTACTGTAAGATCGGGTAGATAGCTAGGCCGAAGGGACATGTCGTACCTGAAAAGTTCAATATTTCTGTGAAATTTTGGCCTCGTCCACGCATCTACACGCAACCAGCTTCCAGCCCCCAAAAAAAGTTCAAATATTTACTGCCACTAGCAAGAATACAATGGGCTAGGGATGGGACTTGGTACTTGGGCAGGCCATTTTTTACGTGAGGGCGTAGGCTAAGTGTCACTTTATTCCTCGGAATAACGCTTTCTATTCAGGAACCTATCGGGCATTTGTTCGATATACCGCAGATAGAACCAAAGGTTGGGTATTTGTTCGATATAACACAGATATTTGTCGAGGGATAAATTCTGAACAGAGTGTGCACCTTGGGAAACATAGCTACTACGAGCACTAGTTGGCTACTATTGTATACATGCAATTGGTCTCATTTGTAGAGAGCCAAACATGTATAATGTAAGTTCATTAACGGGACACAAATTTACACTGAAAAAGAATTCAAGAGTGTATTACCAAGTTCGAGAGCAGATGATTTTGGGGGCGTGTAAGAAAGAAAGCTGTCTATTTCTTAAAAGGGATCATCTGATTAATGCATGTTCGTATTTGCCGAAATTGTTTTTTCTTTTTTCATTTGGTACACATGCATTATTAATTTCCACATTTCAGCGAAAGTTCAAACAAGCTTGTTGGTCTTTGTGCGATTCCTGCATAAAAAAACTTGTCTGTTTTCCTGTGCCATGGAGAAGTTCCTTTTTGAAGCACATTGAAGAATATTTGAATACATGTAATCTCTACACAAATTGGTTTAGTAAGACCCTCGTAAATAACACTATATTAAACAAGGAGCTTGCAATATCTAAAAAACAAAATTTGAACGGCATTGACCTCGGTATTATTGGAAGTTTGAAAATAAGCATTGAGGAGGGATGAAATTCGATTTTCCCATATTCTATGGAAGGTGCAAGAAAAGCCAAATTTAAGAAAATTGTTGATCAACAGCTACAGTGAAACCTTGATTTAACGATCTCCGATTTAATGCTAATTTTTGGGGTTACCGACGTTTCACTACGACTCCTACGACAGAGACTCGACTTAACGATATATCTTGGAGTGATAAACAATACCGTTAAATCAGGATTTCACTGTAACTAACGATTATTTTGAGAGTTAACTTATATCATTAAAGGTTATGTGCTGAAGTCATGTTTTGGTCAGCCGCAAAAGCATTCTTACATCAACACGGTGTTCCGAATGGCGATTTAGGTTTGAATCAAAATACCCAAAGACACCATGGCACTTTTTGGACCCACAATTCAATGGGGAACAACTTTACTTTTATTGTATTATATAAGATTAGGTCCAGGGAAAAAGTTATATACCTAAAAACCTATTAACTATAACATTTTTTAACAAACTATTTAATCCATATTTAGAGACCATTTAGTTACCTGATGAATTCAAATTAAATAAAAATTCATTCAGCAACAGCTGAGTTATTTGACTTTGAATGGTCCATTTTTGACCCCAAAAAGCCGAAAAACGCTAGTTATATGAAAAAACAAATTCCCAAAGATTTCACATAGTTTTTCAATATTGCAAAAATAAATGATTTTTTTCAGTTTTAGAACTTATGTCAAAATAGCTCAAAATAAGAAAAAATATCACTTAAAAGGTATTTAAAATACATTTTCCAATAAAAAACTTTTGCAGTATCAAAGACACCCAAAGTTGGGTAATAATTTAAAGTTTTGAAG
>JAAGOF010000250.1:977906-990466 GCA_010645155.1 Tigriopus japonicus | reverse complement strand
ATCCGACCCCCAACAGGATTCGAACCTACGCCGTCTGGGGAAGCACTTACACTCGGCACTTTTAAGAACGCGCTAGTACGCGTGGCCACTCTGGCTTCCTTAAAGGATTTCTCCCGACAACGTCCGTTTTATCCCCAACAGGACTCGAACTCGCGCCGTCTGGGGAAGCACTTACTCTCGGCCCTTAATAACACGTTAGTACGCGCGGCCACTCTGGCTTCCTTAAAAGCCAGTGCCATTACTTTTACAGTACCATGACATTGACAGTGCCTCTTGTGCCATTAACACCAAGTCACTCCTTTTGAAGCCCTAAAAATGATTCGTTCGATTAGATTTTTTTATAGTTAACTTATTTTGCTTTCACTTTATTTCGTTGTCACACCACCAACGCCACCATTCCAACTTTTTTCATTCAAACAAACTTGAATGATCACGTCACTTGAATGATGTTTTGAAATATTCACTCTCGCTCATTGAGTTCTATTAATACTAGAGGGAGTGTAAGCCTAAAAATGTGTCTCCGGTCGCCAATTGTTGAGCGGAAAAAGTGCAAGAACATTTGAAATGTGTGACCAGGCAAATGTCAATCATGCAATTGATGAATCAAATTTGGAATTAAGTAATGTTTTTGGGTCATTTTTTTGTTATTGCTATTGGTTACTTTCTTGAAAGAAGTGAAGACGTCATAAGGTGACCATGCCTTGGATTTGAATACTACAACTAAGAACATATTTGCCAATACATTGAATAAGTCATTGTTCGGAATGGCACAAATTTAAGCTTTTGCGTCATGTAGGGTTAATCTAACACATTCATGGACCAAAAATAACTTGTGGCTTCAAGAACGAGTTTAAAAAGTTGTTCTTGATTCGCATGTTTGGTCACACTAATTGTCCGCTCAACAGTTGTGAGGGCAACATTTTCCTCAGAAATTCAATGCATTCCGCCCCGTGTGGCAAATTAGCCCAACCAAAGCTTGCACGCTATCTTGTGAATGATAAATGATCCAAGCTCTCGCTCAAAAATAGAACTCAAAAGCGAAGGTCTGTCTTTTCTAAACAGCCAAGATGTGTGTTAAATGACCAAGTTCATTTGTCATGTTCACAACAATAAGTATTCTATGAACACTAACACTAGTGGAAACTAATTCATTGAGAAAACTTTGAGGAAAAAGCAAGTGCACACTTTGACCCCAGAATCAATTTGCAGTTTGGCCATATCCGTTTGCTTAACTTTGTGCACTAATGCAACTCGTTTAAGATCTATTTGCGTCGACATTACTCAGGCTCCAAGTACGGTATATACAGGGTTAGGCGTATGGACATTAATCCACACGCACTTTCCTCTCGGAAGGGTAGCCATAATTTGCATATCAAAATTGTATTCAATGTGACCCACTTTAGTCACACTCAATTCGCGCGAAACAATAACAAAATGTGACGGTTATCTTTTACTTGAACAGACCTAGAGGAAAGGTCGTCCTTTCCTCTAGCACACGTCCGTCGTTTTTAAGACAGGGACACCTGATGTAGTATGGACAGCCAAACATGTAGTTAGAGTTAAGGTGTTGGGTTTGAAAAGTTTAACTGTTACAGGCTGACTGTATAATTTTTAGGAAATAAGGAATGGGAAACTAAATACAGTTGATCCTGCATTGGCTTCTCTTCATTTTTGGTGGCATTAAAATCATGATTCTTGGAACCATTCTAAGTACCTTTGCATTTTGTATTGTTTTTACTCCATTTCTACGAGAACTTTTGAGATTTCTAATCTAATTTGTCAACCTGTAACAGTCAAGCTTTTTAAACCTAACATCCTCCCTTAACCTCCTGCTTGGCTATCCATGCTACATAAGGTGACCTTTTCCTGTTTTTGAATATTTTGAATACCAAAATCCCGTTATCTGTTGACTGACCATACAAGAACGTGTCATGAATAAAATCATATATTATTTAACTTACACTCTTTTGGCTTATTGACACTTTTTAAACTGTCTGTAGTTCTATCCATGCTCAAGATCCTCCAAGAGGTCACTCAGAAGCAATCTCATATGGAAATCAGAAACATTTTGTTGTTTCGCGAGAAATGAGTGTGACTAACGTGAGTCACTTTAAAAACACAATTTTGATACGCAAATTATGGTCACCCTTCCGAGAGGAAAGTGCGTGTGGATTAATGTCCATAGGGTTAGGCGTTGATATTCGTGCAGGATTTCAATTGGAAATTCAAGTTATGCAATAGTTTTGAAACTTCAAATAATACTTGTTCAAATGAAAACAGATTTTCATGCATATTCAAATCGTTGTCATGAAACGGCCAAATCAATTCCAAACAGAACACGATTCTCACATTTTCAGGGCAAAAGCAGACAAGCCAAATGGTATGGATCAGAAAATATCCAATCAGATTTTGAAGGCCGCAAACATTTATCAAATCGAATCAAGACATCCCAAATGTTTGCAGATGCTTGCTTCTCTCAACAATGGAAAGTGTTCATAACTTGGTAATATACCATATGTTCAAAACAACGCCCATCCTTGATGTTTAAAAAACATCGTTGACATAGTATCCGTAAATACACATTTGAGATTAATGTGTCCCTCAACCTCACAAGAGAACAAATATTTTCCTTCTAATTCCGTATGATGCACTGTGGATCTTGTTCGGCCAGTGTGACATTGCAGTTAGTCTGGAGACGGGCAAAGAACTCTTCCTTCCATAAATCCTTGTTACTCGGACAACAGGATGAACCTGTACAGTCCAGTCCAGGTTACCAGCTGACCATTCCTGATACGAAAATTGCAACTACGTATAAATACAAGCGAGTGAACAAGACTTACTTTACATTCAACACAAATCTGGATTCGCGATTGCCAGTGTGCATCCGAGCAGATTTATCTTCAAGACACTTCGAACTCCTTCCTCTTTTTAATCATGGCAAATAGTACTGTCCGACAAAACTATTCCACGGATCTGGAGGCAGGGATCAATAAGCAAATCAACTTGGAGTTATTTGCGAGCTATACTTATGCTGCTATGGTGAGATTTTTTAAAATCAGAAACTAGATTTATAAATTTTGGTGAACTATTGTTGTTTTGTTTCCAGTACGCTTTCTTTTCCCGAGATGATGTGGCTAAGCTTGGATTCGCCAAGTTCTTTCGTGAGAGTTCCGATGAAGAGAGGGATCACGCCTACAAACTCATTGAGTATCAGAACATGCGTGGTGGACGGGTGGCTTTCCAGGATGTCGGCAAGCCCGTTAAGTTTACCTTTGAGAGCCCTCTGGAAGCAATCCAGGCGGCCTTGACCTTAGAGAAGACTGTGAATCAGGTGATAAAGGAACTACTTAGGCCATATTACTGCTTTCAAATTGTACATCCTAAAAGGTGCCAAGTTAACGCATTTAAGATTAGAGAACACCAAAATCAAGACAGATTAACGGGCTTTAAGTACATACTCGCCCCAGCTGGTGTGTTTAAATACCAGGAGAATATGTACTCGAAGAACCTTAATCTGACTTGATTTTGGTTTAATCTTAAACATGTCTTAGCTGCGTAAACATGCGGCCTATTAAGTCATATGTTTTGTGTTCATGAAAGCATGCTCCTATCTTCTTTAAAAAATTGACATTTTTTGAACAGCTGCAATGCCTAGACGGGCCGATGTTTAAGAATATCTGGAGCATGGTTTAAGGCGCACATTTCATATGACCTGACTCCAACAAGTCACAAAATTTGTCATTCTAATGATCATGCTTATTTTTAAATTTTAGTCCCTTTTGGATTTGCATAAAATGGGTTGTGCTCAAGGAGATCCCCATGTGTCCTTTTTCCTTGAAGGAACTTTCCTCAAAGACCAAGTGAACACCGCCAAGAAACTCGGAGACATGATAACAAAGATGAATCGTGCTGGAGAAGGCGTCGGTCTTCATATCATTGATGAAGAACTGAAACAATAAGAATGAAATCAACAACTTTGATTTTTGGAAGAAATTGCGAGTGTATTCATTGCTCTTTGATAGAACCTTTTGAACGCGAGCTTCATCGAATGATGATGAAGGTTAAGGCAACAAAAGACGGAAAAATACTGGAAGAATTCATTTTGTTCATAATAGTTTGTACTCACATGAAGGGGCATGATAAAAGGATGTCTTCTAATTGAAGCTCCTGAGATTCTGGTCATTCTTGACATCCATAAAGTCCCCTTTGAAAAACCTGACACTTGTTTGGGTGCATTGTGCGTGAAGAAAAAAATACTTACAAAGTCTTCATCAATCTAATCATTTAGTGAAGTTCAAAAGCAACGAGGCAACTCTCGAGTACAACAACAAAAGCTCGGCAAGTTTTGCCCAAATGAGGGAACACCCCATTTTTTTGTTCGATCTTGGACACGAGTTGAAGGAGAATGTGGCGCTTTAAAAAGGGCTTCAAACACCACTTCAAGCACCACTTCTTTATGTGCGAACCATGGATAAAGGACCATAACATTATAAAGAAAGACATCCACCATTTTTCTTTACAATTTTGAGCACACCATTAAGCCTTGTTTACATTGTATGTAGCTCTGTGGTGTATGAGAAATGATGAAATATTTGCGTCAATTTTGCACCCAACCTTGCTATCTAACATATTCCGTGAGCAAAAGTCCGTAGGATTAAGGTCTCGAGAGGAAACCTACAAATTCTTCAAAATGCGACTCTGAAAAAAATGAGGTCACTATGCTTTTGCCCCAGGGAGTTCCAACCTACCTCCAAAAAGTAACAAGAATTCTGCAAAGTTTGTCCTTGACACCAAGGATTTGACCGACGTTGTTGTTCATTGCATCAAGGTACACCTTTTATAGTGACCTTCACACCTGTAAAAATGATGATCATTGGAGCTTTGAGGTAGTTATCACCCATTTGTAAGGACTAGGGAGAGAGTAGTGCAAATGAATATAGCCTTTTAGTCACCATAGGACACGAAAGAATGTACCTAAAAGTGGAAGACAAAGTGCAGAATAACGTTGAAAATGCTTGTCAGATCCTTCCACATATCTTAAGTTTCTTTAGGTTTGATATAGTGGGTATTGGTTGCATGTGATGATATTCTTTTGACGGGGGATGGGATTATCTTGATAAACTCAAGATGGAGAATTCATTGTGAGGTCTGTATCTGAAATGCACATATTTAATCAAGGTGCTAAAAAAAAAAATTACGAATGGAAACTTTTTTGATAAGTTCAAAATTTGATCTTTAAACAGAAAATTCTTTCAAAAGCTTAGAGATTCTTAAAACCTAAAATTTTCTTTACAATTTTGGCCAAATTCGTAAGTTAAAGTGCAAATAAGGCAGAGACATGTTGCCAAAAATCTTCTTACACTATTTGCCCCACCCTACTCATCAGTAACCCACCCCAAACCATGTCATGGGCGGGATGTTGCCTCGCTAAAACTGTTGTGGCATTTACGTAGTTAGTAGTAGAGCCAGATCCCTCTAATCTAATCCGAATCGAAAAGCTTTGATCTAGTGCTTTGATCCAGTGCTTTGATCTAAGGATCTCTTGTTATTTGTGGCCTCAGAATGTAGCCCCACGAGGATGGCAATTCACACATTTCATGTTTAAATCAAATTTGAAGGTCTTTGCGTTGTTGCCTATGAAAATTTTGTACCCATTGGCCATTTCAATGGTACTTTGATGAGGGTATTGTGTTTGTGAACTTGGAAATGGGATTTGAGACTTACTCAAAACACTGCCAGCCTGGTAGAAACCTGGCCTTGATTTCGCCCCATGTTTTTACCTTTTTATGATGCTATGGAATGAGGACTTGGCTCTCAGACAAAGTTTAACGATCTTGGACCTTGTCACTAAATCGATATGACCGTCAAGTTCTTGCCCCTTGCTCAGATGAACATACACCCTAACAAGAAAGTTTTGTCGCAATATCGAAGTATATTTTCATTATTTAAGAATACATTTAAACTATTTAACACCCAATCTACCCCAAGCTAGTCTCTCTTTGTATTCTCTCTATCCATCGAAATGACGTCTGATATGCTGCCGACTAAATTGAAGTATGTGTGGTTCAAAGCTACAAGAACTATGAGCTCTTGAATCATGTTGGACGGTAATATTTCAGTTGTTTTAGGTTGGAGGTGGTGCCAGAACACCCCCATTCTCCAAGGCCGAGTAACGCTTGATTCCCACCACTCACTGCTTATTCAGTGTTTTAAGTGAGGTAAAACCTTGCTTGAAGAAAACACCTGACATCAAAGTGACACTGGTTGTCCCTCCCAGATTTTCTTAATAAACTATTTTTAACTTTCATCCTATACTGATCCAAAAATATTCTAGAAAATATGGGGGTACACTGGATGTTTGATCGTGTCAAACTGTCCATGCATAGTCGTAATATTTAGGTTTTAGGTATGATTGGGACACAACTTTCGTGCCACGGTGTATTTTAGGATCGTTTTGAACGATTTTTTCATTCAGAATCCTTCAGGAATTTCCTTTAATGCCACAACTTGGTTTGACATCGGCGCAACAAAAGACTGCATTGTATCCAGCTCAATTCTGAACCCAAGCTTCTCCTAATTACTTTTTGTATTACCGTAGGGAAGATGTCAGATCCATTTCATTGACATTTTTAGTTTCTTAATTTTCCCATAATTTTCAACTACATTCAAGTCAACCCTGTTTCTTGTGGTAAAGTTGAAAATTTATTTCACAGCATTTTTCTGTCCTTTTGGACGTGTGTGGTAGAGTTCCAGCAACACTAAAAATTTTGAAGCTTACAGGGGCAAGCTTTAACTCTGGAAAAAGGCTCCTTACATGCTTATTTTCATTACAGGGAGGCCAACTATTAGTAAAATCTTATCTTAGGAGTATTGGGCGTTCACTTTGATATTTTGATAGAAGAATGTAAAATCAGATGATCCACATTGACCAAATATTACCCACACCTGTTTGGAGACTGTTTGGAGGATACTTCATATTGGCAGTCACTGTGTCATTTTGAAAAAAAGTGTGCTCAAAAGCAATTGCATCTTGAGTTTGATGTAGGGAAACCATTAGAGAAACCATTATATGCAACCTTATAAATTGCCCTCAATACTACGCAGTTAAAAGAAATAAGGTTTTAACGAACTTCAACCATGCTCTTCATATTTTTGGGTACGAGGGAGCTCTAACGTTGGTTCTAGGCATGGGCTCTCAATTGATGCTTCAAATGAATCCTCCTACGTAGTTACCCTACCAATCAGAAATCCTCTTTTTGTTTACTCTTGTAGACAGTGTAGACATAAAGGATTCTTTGGAATGTCGTCGAGAGAAAAGTAAATTGTGTTGGACCTTTAAACTCCTCAAGTACCCTGTAAGCGTTGAAGTTGGACGGGATGAGGATCGGCCATTTTACTGTTTGAAAGGCAACGTCAAACGAGACGCCAGATGGCCGAACATCTTTGATTCCTCCTGTTCGATCCCTTGCCACACTAAAGTCCTTCCTAATACGAATAACACCAAAATGGAATTCACTCCCTCAAATCTTGCGTTCCGAGACTTGGTTCTCTTTATTTAGACGCCAGAGGCTAGTTTTTTAGCCGCAAAGATCGATCCCAAGATCCGACTTATAGTATTATAGTACGAACTTGAGATCGATCTTTTGTGTCTAAAAAACTAGCCTTAGGTCTACAACTTCTACGGCTGTTTGCCTCCGCTTTCTTAATCATCGACTTCTGGTCTGAAGCCATTAGACTCCACAAAATCAATTCATTTCGTCTTAAAATTCTATCCCTTTTATTTATTTACAAATACCTTTACTCTCTTATCCACCACTACGTGGTGTCGGAGAGCTTGTGCCAATAAACAATAAACATCTTTTGGGGGTTTTGTCGTCTCTTTCCCAAGTAGAAATTACGCACAAGATTTAAAACACCCGCAACAACTTCAAACATGATTAAGGTTTCTCTTTGAGGCTTTTTCTAGGCTAGTGGTTGGACCACCAAATTTTACTGTTCTCAAACAGATCCCCAAGGGAATGGAAATTCCAATGTAATCTCGAGTCATTTGGGCCTGAATCATGCCCACAAAATGTCCTTTGAAGTCTTTATGGGCCTCGCATGGTATTCTAACTTTTTTGGGGAAACATGTTTTTGTTAAGTTCTTGCTCCAGACGTGATGTGCATATTATTGATTACAACAATGAGAACGTAACATATAAGTGTCAAACTTTGTGCAGAAACACGAAGGTGTTTAAATTTATGTTATTCTAAGAAATCTTATTGATAAATCTCAAAGCCTATAACTAAGGATTGATTGTTCTTGATGGAGCATGCTTAACAAACAAAACAGCAACAAGGTCTGGAGTAGAGGTGTGCATCCAAAGTGAATCAGTACACTGATTTTCCGTTTTATTTCAATGTCGAATTTCACTGTAAGATCAGAAAAAGGATTATTTTTTTCAGACCCTTACAAAAGGTAGGGTAGGAATTACGTCGAATTGGTGCTAGGTGGTACTTCCTCCGAATTTGGAAGCAAGTAGGAATTACGCCGAATCCAGGAGTTGCTCCAATTTCATTACAACAGAGAATTAGACTGAAAGTTCTCAAATTCCAAATTTGATCAGAATTGAAGGATCAGATGACAATATTAATGTTTTATAAGTTACTTGCTATAATTGATCGTCAGAGTATAGTAATTTTTGAATTAAAATTGAAATGAAGACAATATTTTTCAAAATAACTTTACCCAACAAAAATAACCCAATGATGACAAAATAAAATTCCCTTACCAATCAGAGCCCAAGCCCAGGCACCTAATGACTATTTTGACTATAATTGCACAATGCATCTGCGATATCATTACAGGGTTAGGCAGAATTAGTGAAACATGGATATTCAGAAATAACCATCTGAAGTGAATACTGAAGTGTCTTCTTATGTGGAGGCTGTTCAAGCAAGTTCTAGGTCGAATCTTCAAAAGGAAAAACGCAAGTTTCCACCTTTAGTTCTGAACTTCCAATCGAGTTGCGGGGATCTCATTGTAAACCACGATGTAGTCTCGGACTTCATCTTTGATCAACTTGGGATTCAAAAGGAAGAAATCTTTGGAATATGTGGTATCGGGAAAAGGCAGAACTCGATTCGGGTGCTTACTCGCGACCCAATAGTGATCAGCCAAAGATTTGGTGCCAATCTCGACCATGTGAAGGTATATGGAGACGTCCAATGGAAGTGTTCCATTCAAGGTGGTCTGAAAAACTCAGTCCTAAGGTTTCTAGACATTCCTACGGATGTACAAAAGGAGGAACTAAAAAGTGCAATTAGCTCTTTTGCAACACCTTTCTCTACTGTGGAACCCGAAAGATTCAGTGAAAGAGAAAACCCAAGGATGGTGGGAATTTGGAATGGTAATGCCAGGGTCTACGTTCAAATCATAGCCCCCGTCCCAGAGTTTATTGAAGTAAACACGTGGAAAATTCGTATCTGGCACCATGCTCAGATTCGCAAATGTTACAAATGCGGTCTCACAACTCATTTGAAGGCAAATTGCCCTGAAAATGATAGTGAGAAAAATACCAAACAAGCTGGTCGTAAAAGGGCTTGTGCTTTGCACGATCGATCCGTTTCAGAAGTTGACACAACCGTGGACAAAGAGGAAACACAAATTGACGGTCTAAAACCTCTCAACGAGAGCGTTCCATTTAATGATGAAGTTGAGGAAACTCGAAAGAAAAGATGCTCTAAGCCTATGTCGATGTCAAGTGTCTCCAAAAAGGGAACTAATCTGTTTTGCAATGACGATGACCAAGAGCAAGAAAACGAAGAGAAATTAGTTTCAAGGAAAGACCAAGGAAACGGAAGAAAATCGTCAATCAAGAAGCATGTCATGAAACTTCGCACAAGCAAAGCTAGAATGTGATTTTGAATTTTCAGCAAAATTTGTTTATTGCTTGATCAAGCAGCCAATGTAATTTGATAAATGTGAGAATGAGAAAACGACATTTAATGTCCGCCTTAGATAGCAAAAATATTCGACGAGGAATTTACTGTGCTGGCACTCTTTCAATATGTTAGTAGAATTTCTTAGTTTCCAATTGTGTTCCAAAATGGCATCTGCAACACAATTCAATATCACATTTCGTGCCCAGGTCCTGGTGAAAACAAGCAATAGCTTATCCAGGATCTGAGGAATATACTTATGTCTTTTTGTGTTATGTCTTTGTTATTTGAAGGCCACACCTCCATATTCATGATGTAACTGAAGAGACACAAAAAAATATTCCTGAAATAAATCATCATCATCATCATCATCATCATCATCATCATCATCATCATCAACTCTTTACCAGCAAGGTCAATAGGAAAGGATTGTTCTTAGAAGTTGGTTCGCATACAACATACAATAACATAATGGAATATTATTTGTCATGTACCCCTCTGAGCCAATCCACCCCCCTGAACGTCTTGATATCAATGTTACAACTTGCACGCACCTATTTCTCCTCTTGGTTATCATCCCATGCTGCTTCAACTATAACTGAAAGTGGTCCTTGTTACCCTTCTTGGCCTTTTCAAGATCTAACCATAAGTAATGGGGACTAATTTTAGTCTTTAGCCATCTTGTTCATGGATCAAGCCGGATTTCATATAATCTTAAAGGTAGTGGCCTTGACCGACGTGGGAGTCCTCACCCTCTTTTTGCCACCTTGTCCAGGGTTCCATGACAATATTCCTCTATCCTGTTGTGGTTTTTAACCTTGCATTTGAAATTGTGGCTCACACCAAGGGTCTTAATCATGATCTTGAATCTAACGTTTCACTAATTCTGCCTAACCCTGTAGATGACCTCCTGTTGAAATGTTGAAGAAATTGATAAAGAACAATTCAGTTGCATGTGCAAGCTTGTCTAAAACATAGACTATTTTTTTGTAAACAATCAAATAACAATGCATGGTTTGAGCTCTCACACAAAAGATACGTGGTCGTTTTTTTCAATCTTTACCGTGTTCATACTTTCCATTAAAAGTTCGGAGATGTCCCTTTCTCGTTCCTCAGTCATTTTCAGAGGATTTCCCACGTCTTGCCAAAGAAATACTTTCTGGCTATTTCTGTGGTGGAATGAGCTTCGGAGAACTTACCTGGTGTCATGGATTTTGCCTTCGGAGTGATTTCTACTTATAATTCGGAGCATTTCCTATCTTATTTTTTGGAGTAATTCCACATCCCCAATCAAGCCAATTAACCAAGCCTTGTGCTTTTGCAAAAAATGGGACTTCACATTGATCCAAGCAATAATTTAAAGATGCTGATTTGTTCAGTGAGTTCTGAAGAATGGTATCAATTTTTCAAAATGTTTCCCAAACATAGATTTTTTTTTTGTTGCGGATTTTTTACTACAGCTACAAGGAATGCGATTCCCTGTAATCAAGGATTTCTCCCGACAGCTTCAATCCGATCCCCAACATGGTTCGAACCTACGCCGTCTGGGGAAGCACTTACATTCGGCTCTTTTAAGAACGCATTAGTACGCGCGGCCACTCTGGCTTCCTTTAAATGAAATGAAATAGTTTTTTTTTCAATTTTTCTTTCTGGTATTTTAAGTTATTAAATGTCATGTTTTCTAACAAACAAACTGAGCATATTATCAACCACATGACAGCAAAGGTATCAAAGCTTAAAATGTAGATCGTTTCCAAGTACCTAGAATCATTGATAGGATGCTGAAACGGAAAAAACTTGAGTCTGCCAAAATGGGCTGAGCAACTTAGCACACCCAGTGCCCCTGTCTTGCTGCTAGCGGTATGATTTAAAACGCTCACTTGAAGCAACCTTTGTCAGGCCTCCATTGGCAACATGAAAAATCAAAAAAAAATATTGCGAGACAATTACTTTGAAGACAAACGAACAAAGGAACAACTTCTTATGCATAAAATCAACTCATTAGTACTGACATTTGTCGCAGGAACATAAATCACCTTGTCAATTTAAGTCTAAACCCAAGGTCCCGAAAAAGCATATCTGAGTACTTCAAAAACGAAGTAACAACGCAACGTGATTTGTGGAGAATGAAGAGGAAGATTTGTTTCTCTTATAATTCCCTGCGGAAAGGCATGCAACATTAGAAAAATGCAAAACTAAGTCTCCACATGCGAGCTTTAGGGAAGTGTGGCTTTGTTGCGCCTTTTCATGGAGCAAGTGCCACGGCTAGCTCGCACTGTGCATGCACTCGGAGGATACGAAATTAAGCATAACTCAAGCAAATGTGCCAGACTTGAGCCATAATGTCCTATTTGATGTGGCTAACCCACTATTACATTGCTAAAACAAGTCAATGAAACAAATTTTGCATAATTTCTTGAGTTCTGCCAAGTATTGCCTCTTTGCAAGTGCATGCATGCACAGTGTAAGCTGGTCGTGACACTTGTCGATGCTCTCGCTCCATGAAAATTATGGAATGCGTGGGAGGTTCGATTGATCTCCTAAAAAACCTTATCGCGAGCCGATGAAACAAGAAAAAAGGTTTGTTCGGTAACAGTAGGTGGATTGTGAGAATTTGGGCAGTTTAAGGACTTTCTCAT
>JAAGOF010000250.1:960668-977361 GCA_010645155.1 Tigriopus japonicus | reverse complement strand
AACAATGAAGGAGCCCGATAAAGAAGAAAGGAGGACTTCATTGTTCGAATTAGCCTTGATTCCTTAGGATTTGGAGGTGCTCTCAGAGCGCACGTAAAACCTCTACGATCGCTACAACTGATCTCAAAGCATGGGTTAGGACAGAGCCCATGAATGCTCTTGAAGACATACAGTATCAGATACCTTTCACACCTTTTCTGAGTATTGTACAGCCCTAACTTCTGGAGCCTCTACGAGAGCTCTCTCATTCCTGTGATGTTCCTAGTAAAACATCTTTGGACCTGCTCGACCTTTTGCAAACCTGCTGAACTCATTGGAGCCCAAATGGGTGAGGCATATTCAAGATGCGGCTGAACAATTGACTTGTACAGAGTTAGCATTGTAATACTATCTCTGGACTTGAAAGTGCGATAGATCCAGCCACATGTTTGAAATGCCTTCCCCACTTTCAACTGGATATGCTCATCGAACTTTCCATCATCTTGGATGACAACTCCCAAATCCTTCATGGACGATACCTGCTCAATATCACAACCTCCATTGTCTTTGAGTGGAACATCTAATTTTGAAGCCCCATACGTCATTGTGCGGAATTTCATCCCGTTCAATGCCATATTACTCTGACCAACCCAAGAGTAGACTTTCTCCAAGTCCTCAACTAAACATTTTGGGTCCTGACCATTCCTTCCACAAACTAATTTTGCGTCATCAGCATATGAAGAAATACTGGCTTTTGTACTAGACTTCTGGAGAGGATAAACAGGAGCGGACCTAAGATTGAACCTTGTGCAACACCTGACTTGACATCATACATGCCACTAAATGATCCTTCAACCTTGACTATTTGCTTCCTCTCACTCATGAAACCATCAATCCAATTCAGAACCTTTCCTTGGATACCAGACTCTTTGAGTTGATCGAGCAAAAGACCATGATCTACCTTATCAAAGGCCTTGGCAAAGTCAAGATAGACTACATCAACTGACTCGTGACTTTCGAGCCCTTCAATGATTTGCTCAATATGATCAACCAATTGGGTTACTGTACTAAAATGGGCTCGAAACCCATGGTGCCCTGGGGGAATGATATCATGAGCTTCCAAATACTCAACAAGCTTGGACTTCATGATCTTCTCAAAGACCTTTTCAATACTGGAAGTCAGAGAAATGGACCTATAAATACTAGAGAGTGACTTATCTCAGCCCTTAAAAATTGGAACGACATGAGCTACTTTTAGAGAAGAGGGAAACTTGCCCTGATCTAAAAAGCAACGCATCAAATAGGAGAAAACAGGGGCAAGAATCTGTGAACATTTCATCAGAAACTGAGATGTCACACCATCAGGTCCAGGAGAACTTGAGAGCTTTAAGCTCTTGATGGCCTCAAAAGCATCTTGATCTGTTACTAGCAGATCCTCCAATTGATTATCCTGACTATCAATCATAGATAAATAAAATAGAGATATCTCAATTTTGACGTCGACAAAACCGCCCTCTATGAGGGATTACCTAACAACATTGGTAAAAATGATTGTTTCATAAGGAACGTCATAGAGTGCGCCACCGTGTTTGTAACGCAAATATCCTTTTTGAAGTTCGATTCTCAGAGTCAATTCAGAAAATACAGCCTACGTCTATGTATGTATGTATGTATGTATGTATGTATGTATGTATGTATGTATGTATGTATGTATGTATGTATGTATGTATGTATGTATGTATGTATGTATGTATGTATGTATGTATGTATGTATGTATGTATTGTATTTTCAGTGAAAGTAATCACTTTTTTGGCAATAGTATTGAGAACAAGGGTTTTACCTAGAAGTGTCAGATAGGTATTGACAATATCACGCGTTTAAATTCCTTTTTCGCTGAGTTTAAACTGAAGATATCGGACAAATTATTACTAATTTTATGGTGATGGATGACTTCATTCCACAAGAATATTCCAGAACTTAGATCGATACCCCCATGATGTTTAGGGAGAGACTCGCTCAAATTAAGGTTATCGCCTCTGAGCTCCATTTGATGAGGTTTAGATCGGGCACTGAGAATAGCGCTTAAATCCAACATCTGTTTTTCGGATCGGTACAACTCCATTAAAAGCCCTTCCGCACACAGGTGATTAGCTGAGGGTATGCGAGTAATAGACATGAGCTCCTTGGTGCTAACTTTATCCATTCTATTCTTCTTGGCTACCAGGCGCATTAGATCGTTTAGCACCGTTTGCACTTGGCACATAAGCCCACTTTTAGGCTGATCCTCCGAGATTCGAGCTGATCCGAAGACTGGTAGGCAGTAGCGTAGCCTAGATAGCATGAGTCCTTCAACAAAAGGCCCAATTTTGTCCCGAGGCACCCAATGAAGAAGTCGTCTTAGTAGTCCCAGGCTTTGGCGAAGTTGACAAATCAGTGATTTGAATTGCAAATTCCATGAGAGGTTACTATCAAAAATCACACCGAGGAGGGTTACAGAGTCTGATATTGGGATTAGATGTCCAGCAATATTAACACTGTTAACACTATGCTTGACTCTTGACCGAGATATAATGATGGCATCTGTCTTGGAGGGGTTTGCCACGAGGCCATTGGAGGCCATGAAGGAAAGAACATTTTCAGAGTCAACCTCAACATCCCTCTTGGCTTCAAAGATGTTCTGGCTAGAGCTCCAAATTGTCGTGTCATCAGCGTATGTAACTATGCTGCACTTCTCTAGCCACATCTCCAAATCAGCAATGAGGATGGTGAAGAGGAGAGGGGAGAGGACGGATCCTTGCGGGCTGCCTACTTCTAAGTCCAGCTCGGAGGACTCAACGGATTGAATGGAGACTTTCTGTTTCCTCTCACTAAGGAACGACTTTATCCAGCCCCTGGTAATCTGGTTGAACCCATAGACCTCTAGCTTTTGGTCCAGGATCCCGTTATCAATGCAATCAAAGGCTGCGCTTAGATCATATGTTGCAAGCAGCGAGAAGAGTCCTAGATGACGGGCGGTATCCAGCCGCCACGTTAAGTCCATGAGTGCCGTGGTTGTGGACCTGTACGGCCTGAATCCGTGTTGGGAGTTCGGCAATATTTTTTCCAACTCACAATGTCTCGAGATCTGGATCTGTGCGGCTTTTTCAAGAACTTTGGAGACCGCCGAAAGGATGGAGATGGGACGGTAGCTACTCAGGGATTTTCTAGAGTCTTTTTTCTTGTAAACAGGCAAGACTCGAGCAACTTTCAGTTGATTAGGGAATGATGCAGATGAGAAGGACTTGTTTATGAGTGTTGTCAGAGGCTCAGATAGCACAGAGATTCCTTTTTGCAAAGACAACATAGGTATGCCATCGGACCCAGGCCCCTTCTTTTTCATTGATAGTACAATGTTGGTTACTTGTTCCGGTACTAAAGGAGTGATTCCAAATGAGCTCCATTGGCCACGGGTGGATTGTAATTTGTGTAGGGGAGATTTCTTCCTAGATGTGTCAATCCTTTCCCTTAGGGATTCAATTTTTTCTTTAAAGAAGAGATTAAAGGCCTTGCTCAAAGGACCAGGATCTGAGGTGACTTTCCCATTTACCTCGACTTCAATATTGTCTGACCCAAGGGAGAGCACATTGTTCACCAATTTCCATAGTTTGCCACTGTCACTTGGGTGCTCAAGTGCGGTTTTGATGAAATGGCTTTTGGTGTCACTTTTGACTTGGCGTTGTGTCTTATTTCTCAGGGTCTTGTAATGAGCCCAGAGATCGTCATTGTATCGATCCTCCTGGGAGCGCTTGAACGCAGAGTCGCGTTCGTTGATTAAGGTTTTTGAGGTGATGCTTAACCCAAATCGATATTTATCAGAAATGACGATCTTCCTTAACGGGGCGCACTCGTCAAGGGATGTTCGAACTGCATGACAAAAGTATTCCGTCATTTCGTTCAGATCCATTCCGTACATAGGACCCCAATCCCATGAGGAAAGAGATTTGTTGAATAATGATGTGGAGAGGGATTTGAATGTTCGCTTCCAGAGCACTTTTTTCACTCTTTGTGTTGAACGGCCGTTGCCGACTTGGATGAAGATAGGGGAGTGATCACTTAGGGAGTTGGTTAGGCATCCGTGACCATGAACTGCGAGCCTATTGCTGACATATACATGATCAATGGCCGACGTTTTCGTGATCATGTTCCCAGGGGATTCTTCACGCCTGTATGTGAAGGTGTCCCCAAGA
This sequence comes from Tigriopus japonicus, assembly GCA_010645155.1. Lineage (NCBI taxonomy): Eukaryota > Metazoa > Arthropoda > Copepoda > Harpacticoida > Harpacticidae > Tigriopus > Tigriopus japonicus. The sequence continues at coordinate 973,155 of JAAGOF010000250.1, read as the reverse complement.
GGCAGAAGGCAAAGATCACTCTGGCAAAGTGCATTTGCCAGGTTGCGGGCGAGGGGGGCTAAATGGTATCCAGGAGAGTCCCATTTGTTATAGTCAATATTCATGTCAGACATGATGATAGTTCTTGGTGAGGAGGCGCTTGCCCGCTCCATTTGCCAATCTCTGAGAGGGTCCCTAGTTTGTGCTATCAATGCCAGGCTCATCAACAACATTACTACAGTCATGACCTGCTCTGTCTACCCTTTTCGGAATTGAAAATACACTTGAGAACTGATCTCCAAGCATATTAGCCATAACCTCACTATCATTGACGGTTTTACCATCGACTTCAAAAGGTCCTACAGGATGCTTCATTTTTCTCTGAAGCATCCTGTAGGACCTTTTGAAGTTGACGGTAAAACCGTCAATGATAGTGGGGTTATGGCTAATATGCTTGTTTGAACTAAATTGTTGCCATTTTTTGTTCACATCTAGTTTTTTTGGCCAAAAAGGTTTTGACAGGCAGTGTTAAAGATAAAACAGTGGTGGGTTTAAGCCTGATGCAAAACTTGGATCATAATGGGAACACAGATGTCTGGGTTCAAAATCAGTCATGAATCATGACTAGGGACGGGCAAAAAGTGCAAATCAAAAGAAGCTTTTGGTCACCAAAAGTTGCACAAAAATCAGCCCAAAATCGGAAAATCAAATGCAGAGAAAGGTCAAAAGTGCAAATAAAAACCAAAAAAGCGCAAAAAAAATTAAGAAATTCGCAAAAAAACTGAAATTTCTGAAACAAAAAGCTTCAGATACTTTCTTGCCGTCTGCTGGTTACTTTTCTATCTTGAAGAGCAAAATTTAGATTTTGAAGTAGTAGTAATCAAAACTATGCTAGCCTGCGCTGGGAGCCGTAAAATCAGATTTAGTTTTCAAATTTGAAAAAAAATCTTTTAAAAATAAGCATTTTCAAAGAAGAAATAGCAAACTCTTGACAATTTGTTCATTTTAGGCCGAAATCATAAAAAAATCGTGCAAATAAAGGCTAAAAGAGCAAAAAGGCAAATAAATGTGTAAATGTTACCAAAAATATTTTAACACATTTTGCCCGTCCCTAATCATGGCTCATGATTTGGGATGGCAAAAATCAAATTTAGCTAAAAAAAAGCGAAAACAACGGCCCGGGTGTATGAAAACTCAAATTCCCAAGCACATGATATAACGTTCGATAATTTCAAAAAGGAGTAAATTTAATAGGTTTTTAGGTGTATAATTTTTAATCTAGACCTGGCTTGGATGAAAGTGTTAAATCAAAGTTGTTGTGCGTAATTTTCAGGGTAAAAATTATAACTCAAAGTGTTTGGGAGTTTACTTTTGAACTTGATATTGTTGAAGTACCATGTAGAGGCATGTAGTTTTAGGGGTTCCAATTTTTATGCTTTAGAACAATGTTGAATGGAAAAGGATTTTTATAAGATATTGGATATGATATTGTGCTTGGTAAGTGAAAATGCAATTCATGATTAGAAAATCTCAATTGCATGGTTTGAAATTGGTGTATGTGCGTGACTTTGACGAAGACGGAGGACGAGATCCATAAACGTGTTGAAATGACGAGAACAAGTGTGGTCTTATTATTTTAGCACTTGACCAGGAGCACATACATTAGATGACAATATTACAGAAATGGAATTGATTTCAAGTAAAATTATTTTATTTCATGTACTTAATTTGTTACTTTGATTACAATTGTAATTTGTCTCCATTTACTTTGTTTTAAAATGTACTTTATTGCAATTACTTTGATTTTGAATGTAGTTTACTACAATTACCATGATTTCTAATGTAATTTATTATCTTTACTTTAATCTCAATGTAATTACTACTCTCAATGTAATGGGAATTTTTAATCATCACTTTGGTTTCAAATGTAGATGGATCATTGCAATTACTTAGAAATGTAATTGTAATAACGTAACTTTAAGTTCACTTACAATTACATCAAAGATTCCGAATTTGAACTAATCACCTCAAGTACAAAACAAGCCTTGGACAATATTTCTAGATTGTCAGCAACGAAGAATTGAAACGCATTATTATCTTAAGAATGATTTCTATTTCGCTTGTTCATACAATTTGATACACCTCACTTCATTATATTATTCCCCCAACCAAATGTTTCAAATGTCGTTCAAATGTGAGTAGTAACAAACAAATTCAGTGGACTCCACACCTAATACACATAAACGTACTCACACAGAGGGAAAAGCCATTTGAGGAGAAAACTGGGTTCATTGTTAAAGCCATATTTTCCTCATCCTGAGCATCAAGAAGTATGTATTCCTGTCAAAATGGGATGAACTGCTTTTGTAAGGACAAAAGCTTGGGAGCCTTAGGAGCTTTTTTCAATATCTTTTGATGTTTATCATTTCGGAATGGTTTTAAGTGGAATCAGCAATGTCAGAAAACCCCCTGCAAGTCTTGTTTTCATAAACATCAGTGATGCATAGAAATGTTGAAAATATCCTTCGAGAGGATATGATTTCATCTTATGTTATCCATTATCAAGGGCTTCAACAGGAAAGTGTAAAAGCAACTTAAAGACTTTAAAGACTATCTTTAGGCTATGGTTAAACGACCATAACTTTAGACTGGAAAGGTCCGACGGCAAATTTTTGGAGCTAACTGTCTTCCGAACCAGGAAGTGACTCATCTGCGGCACTAAATAAATTTAAAATACCTCCTAAGCCGCCAAAAAATCGTGGTAGCTCAGAATTAGCACTCCGGCTTCACACTCTGAGATGGGGTTCGCGCCACCGTGAGGGTTTTTAGTAGAAACGTTTTGACTAAGAATGGGTTGTCTTCCATATTTTTAGGTAAGATTAGGTTAATTTAGGCAAGGACATCTAGAATAGAGATAGAATAGGAAATTCTAGATGTCCGTGGGTTAGGCTAGGTTTGTGCACAATGCATAATCAAGCATTAAGAAACTCTTTGATGAGCAAAAGTAAGTGAATACAAATGGGGTCTTCGCCATGGTAAAGAACAATGCTGATATTGTATGTGTTGGGTCAATATACACAAATATAGTTCTCTCAAGGGATGGAAAAAGAGTAGTGTACAGTATTTCATGACAGTAATCAACATAAATGGCTAAATATTAGTAAACATGGAAAAAGGGCAATATCATTAAAAGGAAAATGCCTGTTGCTTGATGAAACTTATTGCTAAGATGGGAATAAAAATAATTTTTTGGTCGTAAGTTGCTTAGATTACTTTTGGTTATAAGATTGGGAGAGAAGAAAGAAGCGGAGAGAGAGCAAAGCGAAATTTCCTCCAAGTTGGGAATATGAATGAATGTCAGAAGGCAAGTCGTTCCCCAACCGAGAGGCCGTCCGAACAAATTGTGAGTCCGAGGCCGTGAAGTACACGTAGAATTTCTTGGACTCCTCTCCCCTAGTGATCACCCGGCATAATCCCACTGGTTTTAACTTCTTGACACTTTTGAACAAGCTTGAGGTGCCACCGCCAGGTACGTTCACGGCTTTCCAGACTTCCACCAACGCCAATTTGTGGCCTTTTGATTGAAAGATAGGAAGGCAGATTTTTGGTGGAGTTTGACGTTTGTGACTCGGTCCACAGTTTTTCTGCAAAGGAGTTCTCTAAGAATGTTTTAAGAATGTCTTTTTGCACTTGTTGTTGCATTCCAATACCCTCCGGTCTTGTTGCACGACGATCGTCGAAAGGATTCAAGAAAATCGGGGGGCAATAGCACAACTTTGACAAAATGAGTGAATGTTGAGGCTTCAGGCGTTTTCGACTCATCTTTGACGAAAGCAAGCGCATTAATCCAAGCCCCTTTCCAAGGTCTGTTCCCAATTTCCGATAATGGGGATTCCACCGCAGGTTATTCTAGAAGTGGACACCAAGAATTTTGCATCCTGGTTTGCTCTGTATTGTACACCCATTAAGCTGAATGGAGACTTCCCGATTGGATACTAGTCCTTTGTTTATCACCAAAAGAGTTTTTTTTATCTGCATTTGGTTTGAGATTGTTGGCTGACAGAAAACCCAAGACTCCCATAGCTTCAGCCTTCATTCGTTTCAACAGTCCTCCATTGCGTCAACCCCAACCAATATAGCAAAAGCAAATGGCAAAACGCCTCATTTTAACAACTTCCATTCTTAACTTTGGAACAAGAAGGCTAACCCTATTTCCTTGTCGCTTTTCTGAAATTTGCAGCTTCCCAACATTTGTGAAATTTTCAATTTTTTTGTTTGTTTATTATAATATAGGTGGGTGCCATTGTTCTTTATAATTAGTCACAGAAAAATTCTCTTTGACATGGTGTTCAAACGGTGTCCTATAACTTTAGAGCGAATCAAATGACCGACAATCAAAATAGAGCGGTTTTTTGATCGCCATATGAAATTAGCGCGGAAATCAAAAGAGAGCCAATATGTTTGATCGAACATCAAATTACCACCGATATTAATCAACGCAATCAAATTTAGAAATGCTAGTCTCAAATCAGAAATAATTACATATTTGTCATTGGAACAAGAAACAAGGTATATCCGAAATCTTCACCAAAACCCAAAAGGGCAGACAAAATTTGTTCTTTGAAGGCTTTTTAGACTTTTTTTGTTAGAATTTTATCACCCTTGTTTGGCAAGGCTTCATGCAATCGAAGTATTGGTCACAAGAATTGTATTCAAACTAGCCATGGCTTGGAAGACGCCATGTTCTTGACAAGCTCTCTTTGGAAATAATTCAATTTCATACAGAAAAAAATCTGTTTCAAGAAGTGAAGGTGGGGCATTTAGTAAATCAGCGGTCAGCAGTCGGGGTAGAATTATTCCTGCAAAAATAAATATTTTCTTCAAGATGAACACCATGACTTACTGTACAGCTATCGCTAGCTTTAAAGAGATAAATCCAATTGAATATTTGTAGGAAAAAATCAAACACCAAAATGGTAGATAAATGACTGTGTGGACGAGACATGTGACAAATGATGGTAAGTAAATAAAAGGGTTAATATAACATTGAGAGGATAAAATCATATAAATAAATGGTGATAGTAAAAGTTTATCGTTATCTTACACTCTAAGACATTGAAATATTCATCATTTGCATCACATTTACTTTAATATCATTGTGGATCAATTGTACTGGCGCTCTTTTTGTTCTCTCTTTTGATTTCGCGCTCATTTGACTACGCGATCAAAAAACCGCTCTATTTTGATTGTCGGTCATTTTTAAAATAATTTTAAAATAAACTGCTCAATGAAAGTGGAAGAATGGACTCAGGCCCAGGTTTGTGACATTTTTTTTCTTTCCGCTTGGACCAACTCTCTTGTCTCCATAGTAGTAAAATGAGTGAGTGCTTTGTTTCAAACATGTCTAACAAAGACAATATGAAATTCATCATAAACGGCTAATTCATGCAAACTGCATTGCATTCAAAATTAGCCTCAGTCAATTTATTTTTACGGAACTTTCCATAAAAGATTTCCCGAGTATGCTTGATAGACAAGAAAAGATATCCATGTAGAAGTTAGTTATCAACATTATTTAGGTATGAAATCTTTGAATTTAACTTTAGCAGTTCATGTATATTTGCTATCAGATATTTTTGAAGTTTGCATATTAAACTGCTTTAGGTTGTTGTAGTAAACCAAACACCCTTTCTTTAAATTTCCCGCTAAATTTTTAGCTCTTCCGTAAATGTATCTACTGTGCTCATTAAAAACAGCTCTATTTTGGAAGATAACAATCTACGAACGACCAATTATTTATGAAACTCGGTTTACAGTCAACCGTAAATATCACGGAGCTCCTCGATATTAAACTATAAACAGTAACTATTTTTTAACTAGCTGTTTGGTAAATCTTAAAAAAACTCACCTCTGGCCTTTAACCGGAATACAGATCGGTATTATCGGATCGGATATAGAGGTTTTACATGTGTTCTGAGAGCACCTTCAAATTCCAAGGAATCCAGGCTAGTTCGAACAATAAAGTCCTCCTCTCTTCTTTCTAAGAAAGCCGTAAATAAAGGGCCCAAGAGACATCCATAGTACTGTACTTGTGGGCCCAAAGGTCTTTGAGCGCTGACTTGTGGGCCTATGAACATGCCACCATCTGTATGGTGGCCCCGACTTCAACAAACAAATTTTGTGGGCCTTGACATAAAAACAGTTGACGACCCATGCTTTAACAGCTTTTAAAGCAGGGTTAGATGAGTTTTTAAATATTTTTCCTAGTCAACCCACACCCCACTAAACCACCCAACTCGTTGGTAAACTAACCTTTGTATAAATGTTAATTGTTTAAATTTAAATATTACGATATAGTGTTTACAGGAAATTGCATTCCTTGTAGCGGGAGTAAAAAAACGCAACCAACTGTAAAAAAACGTTCCGATTTAACTTAATAAATTTAGACCTGCTCTTCAACTTCCACAATAGGCGTTGGCAAGGTGAAGCTGAACATTTGTTTCATAATGCTTTAAGGTTCTAATTTGAGTGTAAGTTAGAGCGAGGATAAAAAAAGTTCCTCTTCTCTACAGTGCTGAAATTCTAGAGGTTTTTTGAGGCAGGCCAGCTGAACACTAGTAGTAGAGGAGAGTTAGCTGCATCAGCCCTCAAGAATTTCTGTTCTGCATGAAGAAAACTTTTAAATCCGCCCCTTTATTGGTGGGCATTCCAAATTATTGGGTCTACTTACTTTAAGGAGTCTGTATCTATGAACTTTTTAGCCATGGAGACGAAAGAGACCCGTGCCCGCTCTCATTCTGATACTAAAATTGCGCTTCAAATCGAGAAAAGAAAAGAAACTTACGTTAAAGGATCATTGTTTCCTATCCTATCAGCAATTAGTATTATCATTTAAACTAACTTCAAATTTTACCAAAAAACGTGGAAAATGTTGGAGACTTTTGGCCCACGACCCATTTAAAAGCGAAATAAAAACTCTTTTGTGGTACCCTCGAAATATTAGAAAGAGCCTTTACTTTTACGTTGATTAGTCAAGACCATGGACGTCTCGAGTCTAGATATCCATGTCAAGACATACTATTCCTGATCAAGTCATTATTTAATGGTTGTTCAGATTTGCCAACTCTAACTCGATGGTAGAGCAAATAGCGTTTGAATGTTAACTAGAAAAAAATCCATTCCTTGCAAGGGTAATGAAAGTGAGTCTGTGGAGCAGAAAACCAATGGGCCTTGGAAATTCAGGAAAAAATGAGGTGTTAACCAAAGGCAAAAAGTAGGACTTGTGAATGTATTTAGAGAGACTGAATGTTTGTGTTCTCTCAACATTTTCAGTTAATTTATTTCCATGAGCTTGCTAGCATATAAAAACACTTCCATCTAGAACTATTTGAAACTGGGGAAACAACCAAAACAACTTCAATTTTTGCAAAGAGCTTTTCTGGTGAAAAAGACCAAATACCAAAAGTAGATGATTTGATATTTGTTGGTAAGCGTAGAGAGACTGGTCACATAAGGGTTGATGAGCAAAATCTAACACAGTTCAGCGCAAGAAAGCTCCGAATCCAACAAGCGATGTTTTAATTTCAATTCAGCATAAAAGGTTACACCTTTTGGCTTTCAAAAATTTTTACAACCATAAAAACAGTAATGAGCTTCGAGGACATTCAGTATGGATGGGCCCAGAATGGCCATGAGCCGGCTCCGTATCGAATCGGTTCCAAAGTCGGCTCGTCGTGAGTCGGATCCAAAACCTCAGGCACCAATCCGGAGTAGGAACCAACCTCTGAGGAGCTTAAGAATTTTGAACGAATCCACGTGGAAACAGCAGTTAATTATTTATTCCCGCACTTTTTTATTTATCTTCAAAAAGATACTTTCAAAGAGACAAACAAACACTCTACGAGTGATCAGGGTGTCATTACACGACACGTTTGACATCGAATTTTGAGACGAATTGCGACATCATAGAAGTACAACCTCGCCACCTCTTGCGGAGACCTCCCTTCAAATCAATGGTTTTTTTGGCAATGCTTATTTTTCTTAAGGAATTGACCCTTTTTAACCGAGTTGATCAATTAAAAAAGCCGATTTAATATGAAATCAATCCACACCTCATCAAAATAAAGCAATTTTGCTCAAGTATGGCAACACATTTGATTTTTTGGCCTTTGTGATTGGTAAAGTAAAGCAATATTGATATTGGTGTGCGAAAGTCAGAAAATTTACGAAAAGTTATTACAATCCCCTTTGGCTTTGATAGTCCTAGTCAAATGATTGAGAGATTTCTCATATCACAAACAATCAGTCAGGAATGAATAATTGTGCTTGTTACTTCGAAGTGTGCCTCAAATGACGATGTTAAACGTGTCGTGTTACTGGACCTTAAGGGTGGGGTAGAAAACACGCACTTTTAGTGAAAAGGAGCCACACGAATGATGGAATAGGTATTCTTGAGCCAGTCCAAAATATTAATAATCGTGATACTTCAGTGTAATTCCCAAAAGTAATGGTAATGAGTGAGCGCGGAAAAATGGATTAAAAGTCAAAAAGAATTTCTTCAGTTAAAGAAAATAGCCGAAAAAAGTTTTTTGGCCAAGAATGGCCGAAAAACAATTTTTTAGCTAAAATTGGCCAAAAAAGTTCTTTTCAGTTAAAAATGGCCTAATGATCACAATTTGTCTCCTGATAGTCTAAAATTAATCGGTCTGTTTTTTTCATTCGGCGATTCTTTGGCCCTCGATTTTCCGATCAAAATTTTTGTTCCCTTTTTTTCACGTGGAAAAAATTAGAGATTTTTCTTTGGTGGAATTTGAATTTAAATAAAGTGTTTTGGGCCTGAAAAACTTCAAAAGAAAATTCTACTCAAATTTTCTAAAAAATAAGTTTAAAATAGCCAAAAAGGACTTTTAAATATTTGAAATAAAAACTTTTTAACTCTCGCTCTAATATTGAAACACGTCATTACTGTTTTTATTTTGTTAATTGTAATTCATTTCTTTTTCGAAAGTAATATTAACTAAAGCCAAAAGGAACATTGAGTGTCGGCTAACCTTGCATTTTCATCCCATAAAGACGATCAAATGGAAAAATAATAATACATCAAGTGAAAGTACTGGAACGTGTGAGCTTTGGTCGTCGGAAATGGAACATCAAAAAGAATCGCTTTCGAAAATCTTTCGCGACAAGGCAATACAGAATAAAGTTCACAGAAGAATTGATGATGATAAATATATGCATAGCAATCAACAGAAAGCGAAAAAACACAGGAACGTGGAATCGGTCTTGCGAGTGACAATGAAGAAAATGAGCTTCGGTTACATGAGCTGAGAGCGAGATATCGTAAATTTGAACAACCAAACGAAAGGCATGACAAACAACAAAGACCAGAACAATCGATATGAGCAGGACCACCGTTTTCTCTTTTCTCCTTTTGAAATGGCGTCGAGATTCCCCTTGATCTTTCCTCGAAAGATCCTTTGTTACGAGAGTCCGATGAACCGAGCGGTTTGCTTCCTCGATGACTTTGGAAACTTGCAAGGTTTGACATTCCGGACTTAAAAACCTCGATCCTTCAGAAAGGTTTTTGTCGACAAAGCAAAATTTCTGGAAGAAGCTTTTTCTGATGTTCAGATAGATACAGCTATTAAAGAACACGAGTCCGGAGAAAGGAAGAATTCCGGTTGTGATAATATCGTCCCAATAAGACGTAAATTGAATGTAGGTCTCGTTTGCCATCAAGGACGTGGTCCAATATGTAATGGTGGAATCGGGTAATGAGATCAGTTTGAATTCGAAGAATCGCGGGATTTCCAAACACACCGTGGTCACCATGACAAAGCAGATGTACTTGGAGTACGTTGGCCGGTATTTTAACGGGTAACAAATCGCCCTATAACGTTCCGCCGAAATGGCCACAACCATGAAGATACTTGCCGTTAAGGCCATATTTCGGAAGGGATGAATCAGATAAGGATAAGCCACCCGGTAAATATAAGGTTCAGGGGATAGAAACTGACCGATGATTGAAACGTCACCCACGAAGAATACAATGACAGTACTGTCAATGATGATGAGACAAAAAAGCATTTTATGGAAACTTCGATTCGACTTGATTTGAGGAAGTACATAAAGGGTTGTGATATTGCCGATCAGACCAAAAACACCAATGACTGTCATGGTCACTCCTTGGAGCCAAAAACTGGAGAGATCCAAGAAATGTTGATAGTCCTGATGAGACTCATAGCAAGAATAGTTGGGGGAAATTTCTTTACTTGAGGAAGAATTAGAAGTCTCTTCACAACATGTCTGGTTTTGGAACTGGGGAAACTTGACAAAACATTGGCGAAGAGTCTCATTCTGACATGCAAGCTTGCACCAAATACTTGACGAGATGTTGGTTAGAGATGAAGGACAAAGAGACTCTTCAAACGATAAGTTAGCCCCCACTGAGAAAGGTGCAGTTGGTGAATCAGATTGATAACACAAAATAAAGGTGACCACGTTCACTGGGAAGCATATGAACACCCACAAGATGCACATTTGAGAGAAGAAAAACAATTGATCTTTAGAATGATGACAACGACGGGCATTTTGTAGAGAAGATTGTTGCAAATGACTTTCCGAATCTTCAAGCGTATCGATCGAATTTTTGCCGTAGTCGGAGTCGTTCCGCAAACTTTGGAAGCTTCGTGAAAATGCCGTATGCCATTCATTAGACGATTGAGGTTTGCAAGACATGTAGCTTCCAGAACTTCCGTTCGTCAAGCTCCCCATCCGTTCAATGGTCTTGTCCTAAGCTCACGTAGTAGGACTGGATTCAACGAGCCCGCATTGGCAACTGGTTTCAGGGATCTTTTTCCCTATCTTTTTCCTGTGGGTTGTGCAAGCTGGAGATAAAACATCTCAAGAAATGGCGAGAGGAAAAGAGAGGAAAGGAAGGAAAGAGAGTCCTGATAATAGGAAACCGGAAAATAAAGAGTGGGGGACGTAGTCAAGAGAGGAAACGCGCTCCCAACGAGGTTGTGAATTTATGATGAGCAAGGCCACCAAATTTTGATAAAAAAATATTAAGAATTTTTGTTATTATCTTAACCTTTGCTTCTTTTCTTATTCTGATTTTGCCATCCTTTTTCCAGATCAATCGAAAGGGAAAAAACAATGTCGTCATTTGAATTTGGATAATTTTCATAAGGAATCTGTTCTTTTTATGGTGCATGGTTAGTTTGTGTGTTAGATTGCTTGCACGTGCTTCATCTATTGTTTATTTGATTTAATTCTGTAATTTTAAAATTTAGTCCATGATGAAATAATAAAAAGGTGAATTGTGCCCAAAATTCAAGCATGAATGAATCATACTTTTCAAAAGCTTTTTCAGACTTGAAACGACAATTTCTTATGTTAAATTTTATACTTTTCTAAGCTTGCCTCATACCCTGACACTGTTAATGAAGCATCATAATGCTTTTTATCCTTAAACTTTTGAATTTTGATATTGTGCAAAAAACTTCGGTTTTTATTGGTCTATCATGATTTACGATCATCTTAAAAATCAATACATTTTATTCGATTGATCCTTAATCTGGATTTATGAAATTCGGATTACATCCGGGAAGTTAGTTCAATTGCATCTTTAGCAATTTTACATTTGATAAGTGCCAGTATTGCATTGAACGTACAGATTTTGAAAACAATTCCGGGATTTTAAAGTCCTGCCTAGTTTAGAGTGTGGGAAAAGGTGATCATTTCATTTCCTGGTTTCGAACTCCGTAAATGAATATTTTATCGTGTCATCGTTTTTAATGGCGCGGTAGAAAATGCAGTTGTAAATTGACTTGAGACTATTATCCTTTCAATAAAATTGGTTTCCGACTATTATCTTTACTATTAAAGTCGGCTTGGCTTGTGGGCACCTTTCTGTTTAATCTTTTTTTCTTGCACTCCTGATACGTACCGAGGTCGAGGCGAGGTGGTTAGATCAGAGGTTGGTGAGTAAACTAAAACTGACATACAATGAGAATAAATTGGATGAGAGCGGTCGGATGAATTCACAAAGGGATTCTTGGGGCCAAATGACTAGAGGTGGGCCAAATCTCAGGCTTTGGTGTTCAAAGGCTTGAATTTTGTTACACGAAGGAAATTTTTGTACCTTGATGTCATGTTGTCGATAAACTAAATTTTTGATGAAGATTGGAAATTTCCTAGAAACTTTTATCAACTTTGTTGAAGGTCAAGTTAGGCTCCGACATATCCCTAGCTAATCAGGGGTGAGGCATGGCGTAGTGCGTACTGCGTCGGTTTGTCGTGCAGATGGCTGGGGTTCGATCCCGGCTGACTGCCACCCTCAAACTCAACTCTTCGGAGTCAAAATTAGCATTTGAACTGTCTTTCAAATGCAACACACAACATTCCAAACTCAACTCTTCGGAGTCAAAATTTAGCATTGAACTGTCTTTCAATGCCAAATACTAGGCAAGCCCCGGTTCGATCCCGGGCTTGCCGAGTCCTAGTG
>JAAGOF010000250.1:910847-960345 GCA_010645155.1 Tigriopus japonicus | reverse complement strand
CACTGCTGCTCTAAAGTATTGTATTCAATGTCAATTCACTTTTCCAGATGAGCTCTACATTTGCTTAAAAATGATGAGCAGCAAAATAGTTGTTGTAAAATGAGGACCTAAGGCCATGCATAATGGTGTTCTCTTTGTAAGGTCTTCGCAACCCATGAAAGCATTTCTTGTAAAGAAAATATGGTATGCTAAAATGAACGTCTACCAGGCGTTTGAATATTATTTATCTTTATTTGTTTTGAAACGCTTGACTTTCTAAACTGATGCAAATTCACTGAAATTACGTGCTATGGATTCATTTTTTCTTCTTCTATGCAATGGTCGACAGGGACCTTGTTCAAACCTCAAAAGACAGTTACCTTCATGTCACTTGAGGGTGTCCTTAATGTTTTCTAACCCTGATGGATCGACAGGGCTCTTAAGTAAAATTGAAAGTGTCGCCGGAAGTGGGCTTAACCGTAACCACTACTGAAACAATCGATAACAAATATTAAACATGCACTATTCGCCTTGCAATTTGTATTTCCCAATCATTTGAAGAGGGCAAATTGCAATTTTCAATTAAAAAATGTCCCATTTCAGAGATTTTTGGCCCCCAAAAATGGTGCTCACAAACTTCATTTCTTGTAAGATGTCTTCTTGGTTTTGATAGTCAAAATGAAAAAAGGAATTGAAACGGGAATTTTGGCCGAAAAGTGTTTCGGTTCATCACTAGTTTCTATGAGTTGCATTATTGAACACGCCATGCTTGACCAAGTTATTGCATTGATTTGAAGCCATGGACATATGAATAGGTATAAATTTCAGCGTTAAAAAACTGGATTGAAAATGTTGCTTAAAACTAGTGATGTTGATTGATCAAAATGCTAAATTAAGTAACGTACGACCTCGAAGGCATGGACGACGACGACAAATTGGAAATAAGGACCCAAGTCCATATACTTTGACTCGTAAAAAGGCAAAAAAAATGCAAGCCATTAACTTACAACCAATAAGAATAACAATATCTATTTTTATCATTTATCCGTTTGCTTTGTACTAACGGCAACATTTACCCATCACGAGGTTTCAGATGTTCTGATGTGTTGTACGTGAACAGGGTGGTCCAAACTTTTTCATTCAGATGACCTCACGAATAAAAAGTAATGTCATTCCTATTGGCAGACAATGAAAATTATGGTTATCGTTTGCATTGTGTGAATTAAAGTGTCTCGTATTTACGTTGCCCTAATTTGCACAAACGCACACAATTTGATAACAAACACCGGCAAATATGTTTTCTATAAAGCGTATGTTTGGCTTATATTGACCAAGTCGGAAGTTCTCCTTATCATCTTGAACTATCTAGATCTTGTTGCGAACATAGCAATTCATAGAACAGTTTTAAATTCACATTATCAATTGAGCAAGTACAAAACCGAGATATTCAGGAAATTTTCGTCATTAGCTTAATAGTCTGACGGCTCTAATGTTTCTTTACACTTCTCCTCAAAATCGTTCTCCTGCTTCTCAACGATGTCGAATCGACGTTCAAATAACGTTTCCTGCCAAATGTCATTGCTTTTGACCTTTTATTGCTTAAGCTTTGCTTTTGCGAAATCAGTGAAGCCTTTTCGCTTGCGCACCATAACTCAATTTAGCTTCGACGACTCAAAGATAGGTGTATTGTTCTCCGAAGATGGGTGAGTATAATCTGAGGATGGACAATCTTAGGATCAGAAACCACTACCGCTCTAGTATTGCTAGAAAGATTGCTCGACATTGCTGCCTGTTTTCCAATAATGCGACGTTATGAAGTATCCCTAAAGAATAGAATCCATTTTTCTTGTTCTTATAGCATTCTAAAACAAGTTCATTACTCTTTCTTAGATCTGACATCGATTGCGGTGCTAAGTGTTTAAAATCAAAATTGAATTGCGCAGCCTTTAAAGTTGTTGGAGATCAGTGCTTTCTTTTGCGAAGTTGGAGTTTTGCAGAAGAATCGGAGCCATGGGCAAAAGGAATCAAGGTTTTTGAAGTAAATCCTCGAGGCAAGTTCGATCATATTATGTTAGATTTGGATTAGGAAGTTTAAACGAATATTAATATTGCCAAATGGAGACAAGTCCAACTTTTACGCGTATAAGGTTTGATTAAGGTTGCCCATGTGCTATTTACTGACAATGACGATTTGAAAATTTGTCCTCAATTCAAAAGTTGCTACTAGTTTTTTCAGCTCTTCATGTTTTCATGATAAGTGTGTTTTGGTTTATGTATTCGAAATGGATAATGCAATTCGTTTGGCAAGTCTTTCAAATCTTTTGAAGGATTTGGGAACTTCAACGTGATTCAGGACAAGATAAGAAATCTCCAATACTGGGAAAGTCTCTATGAAATGATCTAAAGAGATAATTAGAAAATTAATATTTGGAAATGATTTCTGCTCCAAACCTGCAGTTAAAATTGGAAAAAGCTTAGCGAAGTAAGAAGAGCAAGTCAAGGAACCTATTGATGCTCAAAAGGTCACACAGGTCGCTACAAAAAGGGCACAGTGAATAAATGTATGGTAGTAAGGTGACATGTTATCGAGGTCACATCACCAAAGTGGGAGGAAAAATGTCATACATTCCGGATTTTGTTCTAACTGAAACCAATCAGCAACGCTTTAAGTAGAGTCACACTCTCACACATTCGCTTACATGTTACTTCTTCAAGTAATGGTGTCCAAACATATTAAGCCATTAAGTCATCGCAAGTTAACATACATGCTTCATCTCTGCTCATTCGCCATTTTTACCAAGTCAATACCAAAGGTTATCAGTAAGATTTCATGTTAAAAATAAACGTATGTAGTTCACATCATTTCAAAAGATTGGAAAAGCTCGTGCATCTAATGCGTTCTGTTTATCCAATAAGTGATAAAAAGACATTTTTAGGACAGTCTAATCCTTAGTCCAATCTCCTCCCTTGGGCACCGTCAAATATAAGTATTTGTCGTTGCTGAACTCTACTGATCTAAGGGTGGTTACTTTGAAGACAATCGTTTTGGGGAACGCTCCTCTTCTGGAAAACGTGTATTTCAGAAAGGGTAAAAAATATCAAAAGTGTATATCAGCCACGGCTGATGCAGTTAACCTTCATTAAAGTGTTGTTAGACATAAAATATCTGGCCTGATTTGTCTCAGTTAAGTAAGATTGTGTTATTGAGACCCAGGAAAATTTATGAAATATCACAAAAGTGTTTATTTACTTGTATTTTTTAGCTTGGTCCAAAATCATGATCCTTGGTGGAAGAACTCTGTCATCTGACGCAATATCTGACGTTGAAGTCATCGACTTGGCTAATGCTGTCCATTGTCCCAATCCAACCCCACTCCCCAATCCACGATTTGCAATGCAATCATTTGTATTAGGTAGCAAACTTCTAACTGTTGGAGGAAATCAATTAGACATTACTTCTTACAACTACGAAGATCAAATCTGGGAGTCTCTTGGATCCTTGGGAGCACAATGGTTGGATTATTCGTTGGGCCGAATTCGGGACTCGTGGGTCCTTCTCATGGGCGGTCGTTATGACGGAATTAAGACCAATATGACGATGGTTCTTAATGCCAATGGATCATTGCACCGTGGCCCAGATCTTCCCACGCCTAATTTGGGGTTTTGTGCATGTGGCCTAGATGATAATCATATTTTCATCGCTGGGGGGAAAGATTTGAACTCGAAATTGCGAAAGGCTTATGCATTGGATTGGAAGACCCAACAATGGATCGGTTTAAATAATCAAACAATGGTTTTTGCCAGACAGTTTGTGGAATGTGGCACATTCTTAAATTCCAAGCACGAGGTCAATGTATTGGTTGTAAGCGGAATTCATACTTTATCCTTTACCGACCCAAGTACAGAGATTTATGATTGGCCATTACGAATTTGGAGACGCGGTCCACACTTCATCTTCCCAAATATATACTTGACTCGTTTGTACAAATTCGATGATAAACTTTTTGTTTTCGGAGGATATGATGAAGATGGTGGTACATATTTGAATGAAATTTATACGTTTATTCCTGCCAATGAGTCGTGGGTGAGGTTCCCTGTGGACTTGAATATTGCACGAAGACATTTTGCAATCATGATGATTCCAGATGAGATTGCCAATTGTTGATTGCATCCACGCTTCTGAAGTGAAAGATTGTCAAGCTTCATGTAAATGACCTTTCCCCGAGTTTTAGCAAACGTTCTACAATGTGCTTAATAGTTAAATGTCTAAGAAAATGAAAAATTTCAACCGAAACCACTTTCATGTAAAATGAATTGCTCTGCTTTCACACCCGCCTGAGTAAAATTCTCAATTCAACAGAAATTGAGGAGCATTTTTTTATGCATTTGACTTCATACATCCACTTGAGGCAAACATGGTTCATCTTGAGTCATTCATCTACTTAAACACAGAAATATCCTTAAAGATACTTAAAAATCGTTATGATAATTTATGAGTGAAATAAGTTACACTTGTAAATTCGTTCGAGTGCAACAATGGATCGTTTATAAATCACTAGATAGCAATTAACCTGCCCAATTAGCCTGATTGGAGCCAAGGCTAGTTGCATTTTGCCCTTTATATCACTCTTATTGCTGTTGAGTGGACGGTCAGTGGGAAGGTCTCTCGGGTGTTTCAAAGGAAACAAAACACCTAATTACATGTATATCGTCTGTAACTCCTGATTGAAAACCATATATGACCCTCACTTTCACTGAATATGAATGGCCAAACTCTTAGCTTGAGGAGTCAGAACAAGCAATTTCACCCTAGCTTAATATTTTAAGCAACGACGATTTTTCGCGCGAAAGGACATTTGAAAATAAAGCATTCGTGACTTCGACTTTTCTCTCCCTTTCAAAATTTGGCTCCAATCGAAAAGAGGGTGACATGAAGGGAATAAAACTGTAGCTTTCTTAAGAATTGTTATTTGTCACATCTTTTGAGCTTCATACTTTTTTTTAGATCAACCATTTCTGAATTGCGGGCATGGTTTCCTGTTCCATGTCTTATGAATAATCCGGTCGTTTTGGGTGGGGTTATAAAAGGTTCATTTCTTGATTTTGCTCTAATGTAAAAGTGATCAAAATTTCAAAACTTTATTAATGAACAGAGAGTTGTTATGTCGTAGATATAAATACTCACAATCTGAATTTTAATAGGCAACACTGCATTTGTAGGCTTTTGAGCAAAATCGGTCACTGTAAAGGTTTGCATTGGCGAGGTCACACATTTCAAATGTTCCCGCACCTTTTGTTCACTTTACAGTTGACAACCAGTGACACATTTTTTTGGGTACACTCCCTCTAGCATTTAAAAGATCTTAATGAGTGCAATTCAGAGACCCAAATGTTCTCATCTCATCAAAAAAACATGTTGGAACCACAGATCATATAATGGCTAGATGTCGTAGAGAACTGAAATGTCCGGGTGGCCAATGAGGATTGATATCCTAAGGTGTATATTTACGTTATTTAACATGGATATTGATATACAGGCATATGTATTAATTTGAAATGTATGTACGGGGAGCGTTTTTTCGCTTTTTGGGTCAAAAATGGACGAGTACAATGCTATTCTATTATACTTCAGCTACTGATCAACTTATTTTAATACTACTATTTATTCAATTTTAATTATATTCCAATTCAACAAGTTTCAAAGTAAGCTCTAAGTATGAATTGAACAGGTTTTCAAAAACATGGCCCAAGCTGTTGCAGAACACTTGACAGATGGCATGCTACTTTTGTAAGTTTATCTCAAAGCTTCAAGAGACCTCCAAAATGCGAATTTGTATGTGAATCAAGACTAAAAGTTGCCTCGCTGTCACGAAAGAGTAACCATACAAAGTAACATATGGGGTCACTTCCATTGCTAAATATAATTGAACACAATTTTTGGGCCACCCTGTATACGCACGTTGGAGACCCAAAATCCCATAACGAATCCGACAAGTAAAAAAACACCCGACAGTTTTTTGGCTTTTTTCGTGTTGGCAGTTCATCCCAAGAGCTGCATTTAAGTATAATATATATTTCATTTTTATTGCACATTTTCATGTTGCGGTCATGTTAAAGACTGTGAAAAATCCGAAAATCAGTAGAACCAACCACGTGTTTGTTGTTTTCCACTTTCCCAAGCCAGACTTGAATGGGATCTCAACCCAAGGTCTTATCCACATAGTGAGGAGGACCTTCATGGTTGAAATTGGAACTGCTTTTGTCTGTCTTGGGGTAGTAGATGGGGCTGATGATCTCTTTCTTCACGTAATCCTGAATGATTTGCACAGGTTCGGGAGCATGATACTGTTTCACGGTTTTTGACCCGGTATATGGATTTTTGGAATTCAAATGATCATGATAATTGTATTCCGAGGCCACGCAATCACAAGATGAGGGTAACTTGAAGGTCTCCACTCGAAATGGATAGTAGTAATCCTTGGGATTGTAGACCAGGAATCGGTGATACGTGTACTTTTGGACACATTTGCTTTCGTAACAAGCTAGAACAGAAAATGTAATGTCTTAAATGAGCATCTTGGTAAATAAAAACTAAGTAAGTACTTAAGAAATTAGGTGAGCGAGGTTTTAGACAATTAGTAACGGGTTCATTACTTTAGAACAAGCCTTCGAATTGACTTGTACTCCATTCATATCCTAGTGCAACTTTCTTCATATTGTAGTTTCTCGGATGTAACACTTCTCCATGGCAATCGGCAGAGAGATTCGATTAAATTACTGATGAATTTAGGAAATAATATGTTGCCAAATATCAGATTGTTTGGCCAACTTTTTAAGAAAAGCTTCCTAAATGTGGAGATGAGAGAAGTTGGTTAGCTCTGATTTAGCTTTTCATTGCTGTCGAGTGTTAGTTCTTGTCACGAAAAAGAACACCAAAGAATTCACTTGAATAAAACTTTTTTGGGAACAAGCTCTACGTATTGAGTCAATTTAGAGAAATCAAAGGGTAAAGTACTTTAAAAGCCCTCATGTTAACAAATAGTGGCCTTATGTCATAGAAAGGAGTGGGCAAAGTTGGAATTGAAAATGATCCAACCAGATGGTGAAGTTGGCGAATCGAGGAAATCCTTTGGGGGGATATTTTGTGGAAGCAAAGTTTTAAACAAGGAAATGAACGTTTTAAGGAATACCGAACTCGTCTACTAAGAAGTTGTTTCAGAGGATTCCTGACTGATACAAAAGCTTTTGTCCCCAAGACAGATAAGATGACATGGGCTACTGTGTTTCACAAAAGTTCAAACAAAGTTGATGAGAAAGTCTAAATGAATATTTGAACGCCTAAAATATAGAGGAAAAAAGGTCACAGGCATTGGTCAAAACAAAAAGTGTGCGTAAAGTATTTGGAAAACTTAAAACGTGACTTGGTTGAATAATCATGAGGAAAGGATCTCATGTTAAATCAGACACAATGAAAAGGTCTGTTAAGTTGGAACTGAGACAAAGTTAGATCAATCCAGTAATTAGATCCCATTACACAAAAACAAACGAACGCCAAAAATCCACAAAAACGAATATGAGACCTGTGGAAAGTAAAAAAGTATCTTGCACGTGGATTCTATTTCTTTCAAGCAAGTACAAACACATTACATAGCCTAACGTAAAAGAGGCTTATCAAGAGGCTAAACAACAAGCGTGGGAAAGAAGGTTGTAGGTCTTTCATAAAGGAAGGTCCGTTGTGCAGGCAAGGATTGAAAGAAATGCCTAAAAGACGTTAAGCTTGGAGTAACATGGTACGCTTTTTGTAAAAATGGAACAATCAAACTTAATTTCAACAGGATTTTGTTTATTGTTTATTGTTGAATGCCACTCTTTGCAGGATTTGAAGGGATCTTCTAAAAAACGTTTCTCCTTTCCTTCGATTCCAAACAAAGTTTCTCTAAGACACCGCTTTGGAGAAAAAAAAACAGATTTCCCCTTTTGTTCCCGTAAGTCTGGACTAACCTTGAGAAAGATTTTTTCAGATCAGAGGCTAGTTTTTCAGACGCAAGAACGATCTCAAGATCGTACTATTAGTTTACCACGTCGCAGTAAGATCCTAAGATCGTTCTTTGCGTCTAAAAAACTAGCCTCTGGTCACGTTTCAAAATTGGATGGAACACTTGAACCTTAAATTGTAGATGAAGGAAGTGATGTGATGTGATGCAAAGCTATTTGCTACTTACAGATGCGCGATTTGGCAAGTCTGCTTTTCCAAAATAACATAAGAATGAAGCATCTTCCGAGATGCCTTTCATTTCTTTTTTCTGATATATGTGTATAAAGTTCGTGTTATTTTCTGGAAAAGAAAAATATGCCTTGTGGTTCATGGCATAATAGTTTTGATATTTAAGCCCGTTCATAAACTTTTGGTTGTTGTAAATCACTCTTTCATATTAACTTTTCAGGCATTACAAGTTGCCGGTTGGTGCAACGCCATTTAAAAATGGCAGATCTGGTTATTTCCAATCGTTTAGAAAGGCAAAAGGGTGAAAGAGACGGAAGGATTGTAATTGACATGTAATTGTAATTGAAGTCAATTACATTTTCGGATGATGTAATTGTAATTAATCACATTTTTCGACAAACTAATTGTAATTAATTACTTTTTTCAAGTAATTGACCCAACTCTGGCTGTAACTGATCTAAGAGTTGTTACACTTAACCATGACTTAGCGTTGCTAGGTGGTTTCAAGCTGAAGCTGCCAAAATTGTTCGAAATCCTGCCATTTGCGGGCGTTAATTGCTATTTCATTTAATCCTTTACCGCCATATTATGCTACTTTCAAGCTTAAGTTTTCACTATATTAGCTTGTTTTGTTCACTTTTTTAAGTCAAAAATTTTCATTCCCGTTTTTAGTTTCCTCGTTTTATAAAATTGAAATTGAAAATTTTCGCTTCTATGAGTGATGAACCGAAAGCGCTTTCGGCAAAAACTTTCGGTTTTGGTTATTTTGGTCCATCACTAGTTTCCGATGACACTTTTCTGCCATATTCCCGCCAATTTAAAAATGTCATTGGTAGATATTTTTAACTGCTGTCAGTTTTTGCCATTGGGACACAACACGTAACTCTTTCCAAAATGCACGAACAAACAAGAAAAGTGTCTGAAGGTTTACAATGTACATTTTCATGTTTTAACGACCCCTACAATACCTGGCAGAAGTGGACACGGGTAGTGTTCAAACTTGCACTTCTCGATCCGAACAGTTTGAGTTAAATGGTCGTATGAAGCTGGAATGTTGTTGACAATGATGCTCCATTTTCCATGAGTGTTGATTGCCCTCAAAGGTCTGGTGTATTCCACGTGAGACGGGCACAAGAAGTGTTCCTGCTCAAGAGTGGCCAAGTGATCCACAGATAGATCCGTGTTCAAAATCACATCCTAAAATAAATTGAAACCAAAAGCTAAATATTAGCAAAAGCAACAGACATGTTCAAAGAGAGCTCGGACTCAAATCTAAGATCAAAAGTTGCCGGTTGGCAGTCTTTTTTAGATTTATATGTTACCATTGTTGTTGCAAAGAAATTGCGAATCCAAAAAGCACTTCCCAATACACCTTTTTCAAAAAACTTCAAAGTTCTGTAAATTTTTGTAATTTGCGTGCTAATAAACAAGCTGATGCACGACGGTGTCTTTTGAGTTGGAGAAATCATTTTTTACTTCCAGAAACTTTTGAGACCAGTTTTGAGGTGTGTTTTGCGATGCCCAATACTTATTTGAATTTGGTTAATTAGGTCACGGGCAAAAGCTCTATAATGTTACTAAAGCATGCTTAAAAACAAATATTTGAAAATTTATTGTGACTAAATTCTTACATGTACTCAGAGCAGCGTTGCTCTACAATATTTCGGAAATCTATTTAACGGATCTACTTCCAACGACCTTTTTGTTCAAGATTCTCAAAGGACCAAACAGGAGAGTTGTTACAACAATTTAGACAAACGGCTGAGCCGATTTCGACAATATTTTGGATAGAAACACCATTAGACTACTAATGCTCAGAAAATTGTCTTTAAGCATGTTTTGAGTGGCCTTATGAAGAATGTTAATTGAAGGTTACAAAAATAGCCACTAGATGGAGCCAAAACAGGGGCAAAGTCCCTTGATTTCAGATCTATCATCAACTTTGATTTGTTACCAAAAGTGCAGCTTTCATCTTAAAATGGATTTCTCTTCATATTTCGAGTCTTTAGGAGCTCAGCTACGATATTTTTGTGTTCAAAAAGTAAAAAGTCACACTGAGTAATCACAAATTGAGGCTAAATATTTACCAGAAGTACCAATAAATGTTTCTTTCTCAAGATGGCGCTGATCGTCATTTTTCTCTTTGATTAAGCTCAACTTTGCTTCCTTGCTTGCTCTGAGGGCAGAGTTGTTCATTTTGAGAAGAGAGGGCACCCTAGTAGGATGTGTTAGTGTAACGGGCATGCTAAATCATGTAAGAGCCATCTAGGTGAAGCGAATGCTAGTTTTCTTTAAAATCCTAAGTATAATTTTCTTTTGCCCGTGACCTAATTAACAGAATTCGGATACATTTGCAGTATTGCATTCAAACCTCAAAACTGGTCCCACAAGTGTTTGGAACATAAAAATGACTTCTCTAACTCAAAGAACACATTACTTATGTACAGTATCAAAATGGACCATTGCCTGAGGGTGTGAATAAGCAGATAAAGCTTCCCTGAGACAGGAATAGGAGGAGAATGAATTCAAGAAATTCTTGCATATTATGGCACCGCTCCTCCTTACGTGAATAGAAATATGAAAAGGGAAGATACAATTATGATGTTACCGACTAGAAGTCCTTTACGGCAAAATTTTATTTGATTTATTTTTTAGCAAAATGCTCTGAAACTACGTTAATTTTGATTTTAGATAAAAATATTTTGTTTTCCTTTTCCAAAATATTATTAGAGGGGCAAATTTGCGTTTGAAGGTCAAATCACAAATTGAAAGAATCATAAATATTTTTTTGTTTATATTTTCGGCTTAAAAAAATATTGAATTGTTGAACTCCATTCTTTTTTTAATACATGTCTGCTTTTGCTTTTGGTAGATGTATCTGAACCCAAAACTAAAGATGCAATCTCAGCCCAAAAGCGCTTTTTGTCCATCACTCAAATTCAGACACTACAATTCACATGAACAACTGAGTTATTTTATTTCATATATATTTCTTTTTTGGGGAGCGGATTTTTAAGTATTTTAAAATTTGTCCAATCCTGTCTTAAATGTTGGTTTGAATGGTTCATTTTTGACCTCAAAAAGCCAAAAAAACGCTACAGCTAACTCTTCTTCAAGTTGCAAAGTAAGCGTAGGATAAGGTGCAGCTGAACTTTTGTTTCACAATGCTTTGAGGTTAGGTGATTTTTGTGAATCATTCCGAATTATTTGGTCTGCTTTAAGGAGTCTATATCAAAAAACAATTTCCCAAAGTTTTCATATAGCTTTTCAATATTGCGAAAGAATATGATTTTCTTTGAGCTTTCAGGTTTATGTCAAAATAGCTAGAAGATATGTAAAGTTTTAAAAAAATTTTCGGACTGTCAAAGGATTTCTCCCGAAAACTTTGAAAGTGGGGAATACTTAGAAATTTTGAAAAAAATGTTGATCTTACAAGTTTCGATTTAAGTCCATTCTGAACATGGTCCTACAAGAATTGGACAAAATTATTTACGATTTTGACGGAACATACAACACAGTGATCTCTACATAGTTATGAAAAATATTTTCCAAAAATCTTGTTACAAATGTACTTTAAGTGTTGTTATGTATCATTTTGAGCTATTTTAAGCATAGCTTCGTAGAAGGTTTCCAATTTCTCCTGTTGTTTAGAAATCAGTTTTCAATGCTCCCCAACATACACTTGGGAAGATTGTACATAATCTATGCTACTGATATGAAATGCAGCATTTTTTCGAGATTCTGACCCTTGAAAACACAGAAAAGTTCTGGCAAGCCTGAACTTGCACCACCATCTGGGCTGTAATTTGATACGGTAATCCCTCCCATTGACACTTGGACCAACATTAGTGATTTTGACTATTGGATATGGTGGAAATGTCAAGACTAACAAAGCGTGTGCCCCATTGCTTACGGGCTTCCCTGTACATTCGCAAGTTAAATCAAACAACGAAAAGGAGTTCTGCTTCTGTTAACATACAGTAAGTGCTGACTATTACAAGCATTAAATTTCTCGAGAACAAACGAGTTTTGTAGTGACGCGAAGATTTTAAATTTTTGTTTACCTTGTAGATGGATGCCACTGCATGATAATGGTACTTGATTGCGTGCTCAATTTGCGAGATAGGGTATTCGGGATCGTAGAGACAGAACTTTGAGGCTCCATTGGGATAGCTGGCATTCCCCGCACAAGTGGGTGTTACGTCGCTGTCGTGTTTGTGCTGCTCATAATATTGAGCCGTCAAAGATTCGGGCGGGTGAACATCGTGCCCCAAGATGCTTTTCACATGAGCTTTGCTTGGGCTCCAAATCCAACAAGCTATATTGAAGTATATCTGCAACAAAAGCAAAAAAAAGAATAGGATAGAAATCCCTCTTAAAATGATAAGGGGGCAAAAAAGTGAGAACAAACTTAGGTTGTTAAAATCTATAAAAAATAATTTCTTTATATCGTTTGTTGTTAAGTGCGTGAGGTGCTCTATGCCAGAGAGACTTTTTAATGGGCCTATTTTGAAGTTTTTTAAATTCATTTCTTGAAAATTAATGGGTTTATGTACAGTGAGCTTGGAATGCGCATTGCTTTTAATGGACCGTGTAGAGCTTGTTTACTTTTCTTGGTTCGCTCAATGAGTTCAATTGCCTAACGTTAGATGGCGCAACACCTTGAGAGGTAGAAAGACGAATTGGACTGTGAAATTCCACGAAGTTTCGGCGTCTATAACTTTGAAAATGCAAGTGTTTTTGCGTGAAAACCGAATGTTAATTGTTCTTTAAGATATGCGCTGTAATTTCAACTATTCTCCTGTTAAGTGTATTGTTCCAAATTTGAATAAGTTGTCGTCAAGTTTTGGCGCTTCGAGATTGCGCTGCGAATTCCTGGTGTTTGTAGGGAGAGGCGAGGACTCTTGAGCAAGGAAGCGACACGACATTTTTGGTTCCAAGTAAGGCCATTGAAAGCAAGATCACTCAAGACTTTAATTTTTATATTTTAACCAGGGAGACCTATAACTCATAACCTATAAAACTCAGTAAACTCACTAAACTCAGACCTATAACTATAACTTAAACTAACCAGTTGAAGGTATCCTTGTTTTAACCCATTCCAAAAGCATAAAATACATTTGTATGAAATTTTTTATTGCTTAATTTGACAATTTCTTGTCTTTTCCAACATGGTCTGATTTGCAGAATATTCAATTGGCATGGAGAAAAAGTTATTTTCAAGAAAATATTCAGTTTTCAAATTGGATCAGTCAATGGGCAAAAGAGACCTCAAATGCTAATGTGGGAAGTCTTGATGTCTGCTTGGATATTTTGTGTTTGCTTAAATCACTGGACACTCTCATGAACAAAGTGCCTGAGTAGTATTTAAAATTGCAGAAACCCTTTACCCAAGGATATTGGTTTGTCTTGGAGATGAACCCACAGGGAACATTCAAGTTTTGCTCTTAAACAACACTGAAAGAGAAACTTGTTCTTGTTGCCTTGTCAAATAACAATAGTTTGCCATTGCTCTAATATTCTTTTTGAGCCACAAGCACAATTGCTTTCTTGAAATTTAGAGACCACTGGGCATTGAAAAACAATGGCCGAGATCCAAGATTTGTTGTGCTTTGAGGTTCTAAAGTTGACCACAAGAGGCACACCATATTCAGTTGAGAAAAAAACCAAGAGCATCATTTTAAGCAACTTTGGAAGTCCCTAATTTTGTAAATCAAGGCATTGTGTGTTTGAATCGTTTTCAAATATATAACATCTGACGTATTCCACTCGTTTTCAGGCATTTCTATTGATTCAGAGTCAAATTTGGCTTTGACGACCCCCAATGCCCTCGAGGTTGAGAGAATCTTCTTATTTTGACACTTGCCGTGGATGCACAAATGTTGTCAATTGTGATCAAGAGTCCGTAGTATTCAGGGTGGTTGTGTAATCAATATTCATAGTTTTGTAACTGGGTTTCAAAAACCCATTGTTGGTTTGGTATTTTTATTACTTTTTAAATTCGTTTCCAATTTCATTTTTGCATTAGTTTAAAATAATAAAAGGTCAAACTCAAGGAAGGGTTTTGAAACCCTTTCAGAAAATTTGGAAAATTAGTAAGTAAATAAGTAAAATGAATAATACCCAGTATGGTGCGTGCGCCTCATGTGGTCCATTTTTGAACCTCAGGCACAACAAATTCGGATGGACTCCATTTCTTGACAAAATGATGGCATTGTACAATTGCTTAAATAATTCTTGGTCTTGATCATTGAAGCTTCAGTTCAGGAGCTCTTTACCAACACAATTGAAACCACTGTTTCTAACACTCTTTGATATGCCTCAAACACCTTAGTTTGCCTTGGCACAATGCAAATACTTATGGTCAAATATCCAAATCAATGTTCAAAGCCAGAGCATGGGGGATTTTGGGCACTTTTCACAAGCAAGCTTGGCTCAAAAAGGTTCTTAGGAGCCATAGAATCAAAGAAATAATCATGACAAATTACATCACAGCTTTCCTACCCATGGCATTTGGGTTTTAGATGAGATAACATACAATTTGAAGCTTATTCTCCTCTTGGCTGTCTGAACTTTCTCTGCCGTTGTTTACAGTTAGGCTCAAATTGGCTGGTGAGGTTTGGTGAATTCAAAGGTGACCATTCCTTGCTGGAGGGTCCTTGGGTTATAAAATCAGTGCTGCTAGATTTAGATTTAAGTAGTGCTCGTTTTTCGTTGGAATGAGAACTTTATCTCGCAAGAAATTTTGTCGGAACAAGGGGAGTAATCAAATCCCAAAGAATTACTTTGAAGCCTTCGTTGCCTTTAAACGCTGTGTTGGGTTTTCTTTTTCATTATTTCAATCATGCTGATGGTACTTTGCATTTGGAACTTATGTCAACACTGGTTATGAGTTGTCTGGGCAACAAAACTTGTTTGTATCTGGCAGACCAAAACGCCCTCACCCAATGAACATAAAATGTCCATGAATGCGCAGCGCAATGTCGGAGCGCAAAAACTTGACATGAATTTATTCAAATTTGGAACAATACACTTAACAGGAGAAGAGTTGAAATTATAGCCCATATTTCAAAGTACAAGTAGCATTCGGTTTTCACGCAAAAACACACACATTTCCAAAGTTATAGACGCCAAAACTTGGCAGAATTTCACAGTCCAATTCGACTTTCGACCTCTCAAGGTACTGCGCCATCTAACGTTAGGCAAGTGCACTAATTGAGCGATAGAAGAAAAGTAAACAAGCTCTACACGGTCCTTTGAGGCATTCGAATCAGCTTGAAATTGATCGCCACACTATTCACAATGACTCAGAATTTAGTGGTGGTCCTTTTGTGATACAAGACCTAAGTCTGCATGTCACGCTTACCGGGTGTTTCAAAAGAAACAGAACACCTAACTATCTTTATCAAGAGATTGAAACACTGCACACACCTCACCTTCATTGCATATGATTTAACTAACTGTTCGTTTAAAAAAGCCACAACAAGGGAGCAAGACCACTTGAGGCGAAAAATGTACCTTAAGATTTCTCTGGAATACGTAAGTTCTGCAAAACATGATATCAAGTGTCTTGTACTAGAGGCTTGATCTCTTCTTCACCACCTTTCATCTTGATATGTTTGGTGCAATGCTTTCTGGCATTCCCTTAAGGACCTTTACGTTGCAAATAATGGAGAAAAATGAAAGCACTTGTCAATTAGTGTTTCTCCACTTTTACCTCGAAGATGAAGCAACTACAACTGAAACATCCAGAGACTATGATTCGCCTTAACCCTTTAGTTGCTAAGGTTCACAGAATGGGAACATGTTTTTTGTTTACAAGCCAAGAGTGATTCAAGAGTTGATTTTCTAATCCAAGCTTTTGTGAGTGTTCTATAGATGTCAAATGGTCATCTCAGGACATTCAAAAGTAGAAATAGTCTTTACGGGACTTAAATTTAAAACCTTAAAAGTAACAGATTTTCAAACTTTTGGCTTACAAACTTTAAACGTTTCGTTTGTTTAGATTTGAAGACATTCGTGAACAAAAATTTTACAACTGACAGACAAGAGTGTATTAATTGGTTATAACAATTAGTAATATTTCTATGTTCATTGATAACGGATCCATTATCACTTAAAGTTGATGTTCCCACAATGGGAACGTTAGGACCCTTTGGTATCAAAAATTACCTACAAAGGATATTGACGTTTAGTGCTGGGACCTTACAATTTTCTTAAGTAATTGTTGTCATTTTCAAAACATGCATAAATGAGGCCACCCCAAAGGTGTTTTGGCCTCAGTGCAAAACATTGTTGCAAAGAAAGAGATCGTTGCACGTCAAATATTGGCAAAAACGAGCCAAAATAGTCTTTGGTTATAAGCAGGGGCCGGAAATAATTTTCTTCATATATAAAATATTTTAGAAATATTTCTCCGTTTTTGCTCGATTTTTTAAATATTTTGGCTGTTTCAAGGAAAAAATAAATATTTGCTCGAATGTTTGAGTCAGAAAGAATATTTTAGGCAAAATTGAGGAAAATAATTGAATGACCACTGCTCAAGAGGGCTTACCCCTAATGAACCCCAAATACAAAAAATCTCTACAAAATGGCATTTATTTTAAGATTCGACATTCAAAACCAAAACTAATGTCAAACACGAAAAAACTGGGCCATCTATTGAGGCAAATTGAATCTTGTATTGTTAAATCACTTACATGTCAAGTGTATGCCTCCAAACACGGTCAAAAACATTGAATTCACCAAAATCGAATATGGAAAATCGGTACATACAGACAAAAATACCAAATAATGGCGTTGTCAAAAATTATTTCTTAAATATTCGTCTTTTTTCAAATATTTAGCAAATGTCTAGGGCTTTTGAATATAATATATATTGGATATTTTGACAGTTGTTTTCCGAATATTTTTCCAGGCCCTTGTTATAACAATAGAAACTATAGTTTTGATGGAAAACGATAGTATAGGCAGAACGAAATTTGGAACTTAGTGAAAGTATTTCACCACTTTGAAGAAAAAAAAAATCGAAAAATTTAGAGTATATTGCTTAGAAAGCCGTGTCATGAGTCTAGACATTTTGGTACCGGAAGGTCCTAACGTTCTCGGAGTGGGAACATTATATTTGAGTGCCTAAAAACATCAGAATCTTATATTTAACGATTCACATATACTATTGACATTTCAAATAGTACTTCTGATGAAAATGAGATCAAAAAATCAACTCCTTCATGTCACCGTAACTAAAGGGTTAAAATTTATTTTGCTCATGTTTTCGCACTTGGAAAATCGCAAAACTGAAAAACCGGTAGATATGTCATAGTAAACTTGAAAATACTTAAAACATATGGGCTAATGTTGAATGTTGAGAGAACATTCGACACAACGATAAGGACCAAGGTTGCTTAGCTTGAAAACACTGACCAATATTAATTGCATGTTGAAAACAACATTTGAGAGTAAACCACCAAGTATTTCTTGAACATCGTTCTGGTGAAATGGTTTTACCGAGTTTCCTTTTTTGTGCTCACGTTTGGAAGAACATTCAAGAGCATTTTGAACACCTCATTTTTTTACTCCAGCAATATTCGAGCGATGGAGAGTAATTGAAAAGGTGAGAAAGAGGACATTCCTGGTAAATCCTTGATTGCTTGACGAATTTCACGAGAAGTAATTAAAGCTCCTTGAATTCTCAATCGAAGGTTCGCTCTGAAAATTATGACAGGTGTTGGTTGCTTGCGCCTAAGATCGATAGCCACATGTCACTTATTGGCTCCAAAAAGCGACTATATTGGCTCCGCCTTGTTTTGCCAAATTTAAAACGTGTTCAAAATATTATCTTACCAATACTATTCCTCTGATCATATTCCGAGATGAAGGCACAATGAAACGAGATAAAGGAGAAGAGAACTTTCACCGCTGTTCCGAGCTAAATTGCCATCAATTGCTTTGATCTCACACTCTTGCACTCGAAAGAAGGAATCTCGAACGTGCCAAAGGGAAAAGAGATAACAATTATTACACGATTACAAGTACAAACAGTCCGATCGACAATAGCAACGCCAACCACACTTAAACTAAGACACTGCTTGACGCAATCGCGGATTTTCACATGTCGTGTCTTTTCTCCCACCTATTTATCTTTCGTCTTCTCGTCAAGAATCGTCTCCAAGAACAAGAGGTCTTGACGATTTCACCACCGAAACTGAACTGACCAAAGCCAACTTCTGTTCAGACCGCAAAGAACGGCCTGAAAGTTTGGAGTGAACACCATGCGGGTTCTTTGGCCAGAGCGATATCTACAGGATAGGATACAACATACCGTAACTGGTATCCTGTTGATGAGGGTGCAAGCCCATCTATTGCACTCTCTCATTGACAATTAAAATTATATGGGTTGGAGCGACCACGTGGGGTACAAACCAACACATGGACCATTGAAGAGGGAGTTTTGAATCCGGAATTCAATCAAAACTGTATCCTCTTTGAAGATTTTGCTTGTCAGCTCCGCAACATTACCGTATGAGACATTAATTGAACAGACCACGAGTCCTTGAGTTGTTTGTTAGGGGACAATGTTCCCTGATATATTAATCAAACTCCACTATTACGTTCAATTTCCTGATGTCTTCCTTCACTTTGATGGTAAATGTGTAAATGTCTTGAATTTTGGACTGGAAACCAATCACTTTTTTGGGGCCTATTTGATTATCATCAAAACTAGCGGTATTCCAAAAGAAATAATATATACAAGTTTGAAACAACATCATAACTCATAACTCATATGTTGTGTTTTGTTTATTTTGGAGCAGGTTTTGGGCATCAATTTTTCTAACTTTATTTCTTGGAAAAGTAACGCGAGTTGTAATCTTGCTGGATTTTTTGAGGAATGCTTGCGAGTTTGATAAAATTTATTTGTATTTCCATTTGTACTCGATGTCAAGCGCAAACTTCAGGGTGTCCAAGTGAATAACTTCTCACGAAAACGGAAAGATCACATAAATTTAACCAAAAAAGTCTGAGGAGTTTACTTAGAACAATCCCAAAAGAGGTCGCTCTTACAATAATGGAAATCAGATAATGCTCTACATCGGAAGTCAACCAAATGATAAATTATCTGCCCAGACGCCTACCTCCTGAAATATCACTCTAAAATCTCTTCACAAATCATGTTAAAAACATTAAGTTATTTTGGGAAGTCCGAAATGTGTACTTCTGTTGCGTCATTTTGAATTTTCACGTTTATAAATGAGCCATCAATGTATGATTTGTATGGGGCATTTTGCTTTTTCTCATTTTTTTCAAATTTTTCATGTTTGTCCACAATATCATATCGTTGTAAAAAGTTTCAATGTTTTGAAGAATATGCCCAAAATTTTGTTATGTAACTGAACTTTCCGTACGAATTTAGGCAAATTTATTTTTCATATTTTCAAAATTTGGATTGATTTTGTAAGCCTTAACTAGCTAGCTATAAGAAAGTAGCTTCACATCTCTGTTCCATTCATTTTTTTTGGAGAGCTGCTTCCATCAATTGGGAAATAGCAAAGGCTCTGTGCCAAGAAAGAAATATTGTCTGTGTAAAGGCTGTCTGTACTTCTATTCCACAAGTGTTTTGATCGCGGTGAGTTGTTTATTGTAGGTGTGGATCATAATCTATTTCACGGTATGTTAGAGTTATTATATTGCTTGTGATATTTTGATTACACCTCATATCAAGTACTTGCCTTTCAAGGATTGGAGGTCACTGTGGTTTTGTGTTTGGTAATGTTCATTACTGAGTATGAAAGCCTTGTGAAGCTCTTGCATTGACCAAAGCCTTTTGATATCGTTCGTGAAAGAAGTGTCATGTCCTTTCAAGCAAATGTAATATGATGTGACGTGAGGAAACAAAGATAATACCTCTAACGAATTGAGGGAGCCAAATTTCCCCAAAAACTCTTCTACTAATGTTATTTTTGTTGTATTGAAAAAGTGTTGTTCTTTTTATACTGGAACACGAGATCTAATGGAGTATCTTTGTTTCGTAACAAAAGCCTCTTAAATTCCTTTGCGCTTCCAAAAATTAACACCAAGAAAAGTAATAACTCCATTTTGAATGTATTATCCTCGCCATAACTCGTGAAGTCCCCAACAGTCTGAACAGAGGGACAGAGATCTGTGAATAATCACCATATGGCGCTCTAATGAACACGAATTTGTACCAAATGCTACGTAGAACAACGAGAGGGTAGACGACTTTCGGATGGCTGGGATTCATCTCACAACTTTTCCTTCCTTCCAAATTGCGACTAAAATTTTCCTCAGATTGATTTCATTGATTTTTGGGCAATGATTCGATTCTTGGGATTTCATTTGAGAACTCATATATTCAAGTAAATCAAAGGAAATGACTCTGCACCTGAATAATGAATAACAGAATAGACGGAAGGAGATGACGCATTTGACTTTGATATGAATGAAAACATTCCTACTTTGAGGCGGAAGTCTTGAAACGCTGACAACCCAAGATTTATTGGGCACAACTATTTATTTGTTCAGCTTTTGAGGCTCGACCATAAATATAAGTAGACATGGTAGTCATGTGCTATTGAAATATACGTTCCGCTTTTCATCAAAAAGGGCGTTTTGGTTATTGCTTATTTAAAACTCAGATTGGAAAAGCTCCAAATCCTCTGACAGCTTTCAAGGCGACATTAGATGAATGTTTGATCAACTCACTATTTAAGGTTTGTCGAGATCTGCCAAGAGTAACTCGTTAATAGACCAAATAACGCATAAATTTTAATCGTGTTCATTAAATATAGAGGAAATCCCATTCTTCCTAGTGGTAAAAAATCCACAGCTAATGAATGGAAAAAACTACAACTCAGAATCCCCCGAAAGAAAAATCCCACATAAAAAGTACTTATTCCGGATTTCATCAAACCACGCTGAACTTATTATTTTATTTTTTCTTTCACATCTCCGGTGCGGTTTTTGAACTACATATATTCTTTGAAAACTTAACTATCGTATTCAGGACGATTTTATTTTCTCATTCTTGGGTTACTTTTTTATAACGTTTGGTTAATGACTGTTTTCTTTCTTCACTGAGCAATTGAGTTTATGACAATTGGTACAAATATTTCTGAATATGTATCGCACAAGACCTTTTCATTGATCGAAAGGTCTTTCAGACTCTCCCACGCATTTCTCAAAATTATTCAAAGTCGTTTGAACTGAATTCATAGAAATTTCAAAGAATGCTTCTTTCGTGCTTCCTTTGACTCCATAACATTAGCTTATATTGCACCCATCAATGTACAAATCATTCAGAATTCCTTCTTGAAGAGGAACTAGTGTTATGTGAAAAAAAATCCTTTAAGAATAACCCTAATATTGGTACAACATACTTCATGATCTTTACTGAACCAGTCTGTACCGGGTAGTACAGAGTAGAGCCACTTTATTGTGACAATCACAATACAGGGTGTCTCTTCTAAATTAAGACCGAAAGTTTCCTGCCTTTCGTGCGCTGGCATATTTTTAGTTTCACACTTTTTGCTTAAACAAAATGTTTTGTGCATTCTTTTGGCAAGATGTCTTGTTTTCAACAATTTTTTGCACGACAATTTTAAATGTGCGAAAATGGCCTCTGAACTTCGTGCTCCTCCAACAAGATCCGGTTCCTCGACATACCGCACTGGTTGGGCAAAGTTATTGGAAGATGTTTTTTATCATTTCTGAGGCAAGGATGAATGTCCTCGTTCATCTCCAGGCCTCAATTGGATGGAAATTTTTATTTGGTCAATGCTGTTGAGGCTTTGAGTCACACAGATTGTGGTGCGTGCCTGTGCTGATACTGCAGTTAGTAGATTGAAGGCCGTGGTGAAGACCATAGGTGGCCATTTTGAAAATTGAACATTTGTTACTCAACGTAAGGCATCTGGGATTGTAATAATGTGACAACATTTTTGATTGAATGGATATTAAGTGAGTTATGTTACAAAACCCGAGTCTCAGTTTAAGTGGTATGCCCTGTAGACATTTCAAAAGGAAATCTTGGTAACATTGCAAAGATACTAATGAGTTATGATCTTTTTCCACAGACAGAATTCTAAAGAAATTAAGGTCAAAAAAGGATTAAAAGCCTTTTAGACCAAGTCTTGAAACATAGAAATGTTGCTTTTTCTACCAGTTTGAGCTCGTTTCGGTCTTTGGTTTTTCTTGTCTTTTCCATGACCAGTTAGTTAATTCATGTACATTTTTGAATTCTATGGAAAATTTAGTCGAATTTAACTCTATGGCGTTTTGAACAGAGGAAGTAACTTTTGAATTATTTTGTTTTCACAATAAAGAGTTAGATATATGAGATGTAGTTAGATATACAAGAGTTGGGTTGATCAACCAAGCATCTCTGCACTCATGTTACTCTTGAACAGCAATCAATATTCGTAATTACGCCGTCTTAACACGGGAACGTTTCTTTCATCAAAGAAATGTACTATAATATAATCCCATACGTAACACCAGATGAAAAAGAAGCCACATGAAAGGTAGTCTATGATTATGGACAACTTTTCATTGGACGGAATCATAATAGTACGTGCTTCACAAAATATTTTATTTGACCACCGCACCAAGCTTTTGCTTCATATATTTCCAAGTCTTCAATTGTGAAAAATCCGTTTTATGTTAGTCGCAATCCTTAAGTCTGTGGAACCATCGGAGAACACAAACAAGAGAAAAAGCTCAGGCTCAACGAGCGTCACAATTAGCTTTACGAACACCAAAGATAGATTATTTGTCATCTAGAATACAATTTCTGTTTGCAACAGCGGAATCTTCGCATTTTGAGATTTATATCTTCTCTCAGCTTGCCTCATGGCTAAGGTTACTTCCAAAACATTGGTACAAACATTACATCGTGACTGTTACTTGAATGTTGATACCAAATAAAAACCAAATTACCGATCCGATAAACTGCATTACTTCTAAATACGATTTAGTTCAATTGTCTTTAAAATCTGTGTTCCACCTCTACAGATTATGTCAACTATTGATTTCCCCGATATAGAGAAGAAGCATCATCTGACCAAGTTCCCCAAAAGTGCGAAAGCAAAGACCACTTACATCTGTTTGAAGTCTAAAGGTTGCTCCTTCATTTGTCTTTTATGTAACTTGAGTTCTATCTTTAACGAGCAGAGAATCCCTTTTTCTTTGACAGAACTTATGAGTAACTCATACCTCGTTTTAGGTAAGCAAAGGGGAAGTGATATCCGTTTTTCTTAAAAAAGAAAAATAAATAAAATGTCCAAGCCGCCCTTGAAATAGTTACAGTAATTATCATTCATTTATGTTTTGTCCTGGTGAGAGTTGGGGTCCCCCGAGAGCTAAGCCAATGGGAACATGTGAGGATTTATTTCTTGTTGCACGTGTTGTTTTTGATCCAACCGTCTTTCTTTATGTACAAAATGTTCCACTTCGTCGGGGAAAACTTTGGCCTTGCGAAAATCTCGTCTTAAAATGTGGTAGGACTTTAATCAATTAATAGACTCAAACGCATTTTATTTTATAAAACTTGGTTTTTGTTCCGTCCTTGTTCAGTTTTTTAACCCTGTTTCAATAAAACTATAAAACCAATGTTGGCATTGACAAACACAAAACTCTAACCCTGAACTGTTTCTGACGTTGCCTTTTTACTAAAACCGAAAACGACATGGAACATGGATTGAGCTCAGTTCTTCTTGATCGTGGAACACCTTGAACATGGTTTAAATCCTCTCATGCCATGGAAATCTTGAAGAATCTGATTCCTCATCGGCTGGCCCGGATGACATTAGTGGCCTTCCTGATTCAGGTGAGATTTCCAGCAGTTTCAGGTCTTTTCAAAATATCTAAACCATGACTTTCATTGCAGATATGCTCTCTGGTTGGATTGATTGCGGTCAATCTCGTACCTGGAGGGCAGCATTGGGCCATTGGCATAGGTTATTTGCTGATTTACGCCTTGTTTTTCGCCTTAATTGGGAAATTATGTGAGATAGAACAAGCTGATGATTTTAGCCATTGGTGGAGAGCCACTTTTTGTGGCCTTGTCTTCTCCGTGGGTGTGTATGTGTCCTTATTTGATACCTTGAGTATCTTTGGATGGTATTTGATCATTATGGGGACATTTCATTACTCGGAATATTTTGCCACCGCCATTACCAATCCATGTAATCTTAGCACGGATTCGTTTCTACTCAATCACAGTCCTGCTTATCACATTGCCGCCGTTCTCAGTTGGATCGAGTTCTTTCTCGAATGGTATTTCTACCCTCCTCTGAAGTCCTACAAATTGATAAGTGCATTGGGAGTGATTCCGGTTTTGGGGGGAGAAATTTTGCGAAAAGTGGCCATGGTTCATGCGGGACGAAGTTTCAGTCACATTGTTCAAACTGAAAAGAGAGATGACCATAAGTTGGTCACCAGCGGTGTGTTTTCGATTATGCGACATCCAAGTTATGTTGGATGGTTCTATTGGTCTATTGGAACTCAGATTGTGCTGTGCAATCCCGTTTGTGTGGTGGCTTATGCCATTGTGTCGTGGTTGTTCTTCAATGAGCGGACCTATTTGGAGGAGCAAACTCTGTTGGCCTTTTTTCAAGAAGAATATGAGGAATACAAGAAACGGGTACCCTCGGGATTGCCCATGATCTCCGGCTACCCCATCGAAGAAGATTAACTCTTCATGTGATAATTAATCTTTGATATTGAAGTGAAAATGATGTCCCGGGCTAATATTATGAAGGAAAAATGTATTTCACGATCAGTTATCTACACAAGCTGGCATCAATTTGGGTTAGTTGAGGAATGGCGAGTTTGAGTTTCCGGCGATAGTCTGCGCTATTTTGGGTTTGAATTGGATTTCGTTCCATGTACAAGGTACCAAGCTGTTGGAGACCGGCCAAATGGTTTATGTCATTCCAATCCGAGATCTGCAATGAAAAACAATGGAGATTTTCATTTTACATGTGAATAGGTTAGTTAACGAGAAAACTTTTAAAATAGCCCCCATACGGACGAATTATGGTTCTAAAAATGCAGACAAAAGGCCACCTTAAGAGATGTTCTAGGTAACAAACGTGCCGAAATATTTGAGTGGAAATCCTATCTATGAGCACTCCTAGAAGTTTTGATCATACTTTCAAGAGATGTCCAGAAAAATTGACTTGAAAAGCTCAAAAGTAGGAGCGACTTTGACGTTTCCCAGTCTTAAGTCGATGCCAAGTAATCATTATCAGAACCATCATTTGTCTAATCATCTGATTCTTTTCAAAATAAATTTGAAAAACTCACGCCCACATAATTTTCATCACAAAACGCCAAAAAGACCAAATAAAACGCATAACATCATTACCTGGTTATCATTCATCCACAAGTCTTGAAGGTTTTCCAAATGATCGAGATTTTGTATCTTGGAAATGCGATTCCCGGCCAAATCCAGAGTGGACAAAGCCTTGTTGTTCTCCAGACCCTGAATGGTGTCGATGCCATTGTGCGAAATGTAGAACTGATCGAGCTCCGTTAGTGTATGAAGACCTTCGATATTGACAATCCGGTTGCTTTGAAGACTCAGAATAGCCAAATGAGGACACGCCTCGAGATTCTGGATCTTAGTCACCTTGTTCTTGCCAATATAAAGTTCTTTGAGCTTTTCCAGACCCTCCAGATTCTCGATGGTTCGAATCCGATTGTCGCCCAATTCCAAGAGCTTCAATTGCGACAAATGGCCCACATTTTCAATCTTGGTTATTTTATTGGACACCAGATACAATTTCTCCAAATTCACCAAGCTCTCCAGACCTTCAATCTTTCGCAAACGATTGAAAGAAATGTCCAAAGAGGTCAGATTCACCAAGGCTTCCAAATTTTCCATCGTCGTAATCTGATTGTCATACAAATCCAATTCCGTCAAACTCGTCAACGTGGACAGATTCTCAATCTTTGTGATCAAGTTCCATCGCAAACACAGCGTTTCCACCCGTTCCAAGGTCTCCAAATTCTCAATTTTGGCAATCTTTCCATGATTCAAATCCACATCCAAAGCATCGGGCTCCAGAATGACCAATTCTTGAGCCTCTTCCAATTGTTCTTGTGTCTTTTCCTCCTCACTTTCCGCCCCCGAATGCGTTTCAGTCTCGTTTTGGGACATGATAACGTATGGATTTAGTTTTTCTTCTTCTTTTTGGTCTTGGTGATGTTTTTGGCCTCAATGATCTTGAAGTTCTTTCCCTCTTCGACCTGATAGGCTCTGGCACTGAGTTCGGATTCGATAGTCTTGTGGATGCTCTTCTCGATGATGCGTTTGACTTTGTGCGCCTCCAGGGATGGACCGCCTTTGGGCGTGATGGTCTTCGGTCCACCTTTCTTGACGGCCCCGGATTTGACCTTGGTCTGCTTCTGGCTGAGCTTCTTCTTCTGGGTCTTTTTTAACTTGGAATTGCCTTGAGCCATGGCTTAAGAAGATTGAAGCATTGTTTAAGGAGTTGTGCACGCGATAAGATGATAAAGAAGAGAATGACAGCTGATATGCACTCAGTGTTGCCGATGAAAACTCACGACTGAATCTCTACCCGATTTCTTTACCTAAGTTGCGCGCGCAACCGCAAAGGTTGCGTGATTTCTGTGAGTTACATTGCGTTGTGATCGAGATTGATATATTGTTGAGTACGATTTAAATATCCCTTTTTTATGTCAACTCCACGATGCGCAATTGTAGAGCCTTAGGATTGTGTTTTCTCTCTGTTCTAAGCCCGTATTCTCAAGTGGTACTTGGTGCTTGAAGTTTATCTTTTATTTGCCATTTAACTCCCAAGAAAAGTAACTTGAGTTCTAAGAACAAATTGAGAATTCAGGTGAAACATCGTGAACGCACGCAGAAATGATCAAAGAGATCGAAGTTGTGAAGCCCCCTCGCACATTTATTTGACTTGTTCATTATCACAGGTATCTATAACATTTTTGACTTGAACGCACAAGACAGTTAGGGATTGGCGTGGGATGTACCAACAGGCTGTGGCATAAGGAATTTGTCTTGAATTGTTTTGCCACATATCATATCAAGCAGTGATGGACTAACATGGCTGTATACCTTCTTTATTGAGAGTCGAAACAAGCGACCTTCAGCGGCATTTATAGCATTTCCTGTAATGGAAAGTAGAGAAATTCCGAAAATATGCCCTTCACTTTGCTAAGTTTGAATGCCTCTCGTACATCTCACATCGGATAAATGTACAAATTCTGGAACGCTCGCCGGCATTGGAGGGCACGAAAATAGCAAAGGGAAAAGCGGATAGGGACAAGCAACAAAACGGAGAAACGGGCAAAAGCACAAAAATATCAGCTGATAAGATGTCAAGCTGATAAAGGGACCAATTCTCGATCGCTTCACCGCATGGAAGGGCACGAAAATAGCAAAAGAAAAGCGGTTCTTATCGAACCTGATTCGTTGAGCCTCGTTTTCCTATTGCTGTGATTGGCTAACTAAAAATGGTTTGTTAAAAGAATTCTGCAATTCTCCGTACGAATTTTGTAGAAGGGATCTAGCGCTGAACACTTCACCTGCCTTTCGGGATGTGCGAAAACAAGTTTTGACACCTCCAATTTAAAGCCACGATATTCCATCTTACAATTATCATCAACAACCAATTTTTCGATCAACATACTAGCTAACAACACAAAAACAAAGTAACATGATTGAAAAGGGTTTTATTAACTGATTTTGACAGAGCGCAAAAACACAAAAAATGGAGCATGTGAAGTTTTCTAAAAGAAAATATCATTTCTTGCCCCTCGTGAAATTTTTTGACACGGGAATCCTATCCAGCTCACTTTAGTTGTCCGATGAAGTTGACTCATATGTTTTGAGATTAGATTCCGGTTTTGCAACGGTTTCTGTAATGTTGATGAAAGTCTTCTTCTTAAAAGCTCGATGCTGCAGGGCACCCTTTGCGACAACCTGAACAACCGTACCTTTTATGACCGTGATCTAGGGGCTTCAATAGGATCCAAAGCATTGTCCACGTCCTTCTAGTCGTTTATGAAGTCAAAATGACCATTTAAATTCTGATTTTGCCGTTGTTATTTGTTGTTTATCTCGAATAATCTCCTAGATTGAGGAAGACATTCAACTGAATTTCGTAGGATTTTGCTGTCAAACGCAGCTTTGTTGTTAGAATTTTCATAGATATCTTGCCTCGTTGCAAAACATGGAACTACTTTCTTGATTGATTGTCCTTATTCCGGATTAAGAAAATTGTGGCACGAAAATATGAAAAGGGATAAGTGGACAGGGAGAATCCCTTGTTTCCCTATTGCAGTGATTGGCCAACTCACAATAGGTTTGTCAAAATAATTCAATAATTATTCCGTGAAATTTGTTTAAGTTGTTTCTTTGTTCATATCGAATCTGATCGGAGTAATTTTCAATCAAAAGCATGGCTCCAAAATGTATTATGTTTTTGTTTATCATAGGGTCCACTCGTAAGCACCCCATTTTATTGTAGACAAATCGACCATGTCTTTTATGACTGTGATCCAGGGGCGTCAATAGGATCCAAAAAGTTGTTCATGCCCTCCTTGTCGTTAATTTAGTCAAAATGACCATTTGAATTCCGAGTTTGTTGGGGGTATTTGTTGGTTATCTCGAATAAACTCATAGATTGGGAAGACATTCATCTGAATTTCGTAGGATTTTGCTGTCAAACGCAGCTTTGCTCTTACAATTTTCATAGATAGCATGCCTCGTTTCAAGAAATGGAACTACTTTCTTTCTTTCTTTATTTTTTTTTTTTGATTGTGGGTGCTAGGGTCGGAGGTTTGAGCCTCGCCCGGCCAGCGAAGCCAGCCATCTTTTTGATTATCCTTATTTCGGTTAACGAAAATGTGGCACGAAAATATGAAAAGGGAGAAGTGGTTAGAGAGAAGCGGAGAATCGGACAAGCGGTTACAGTCGTTTGGCACGAAAATAGCAGCTACTGTCTAGGTAGTAACTTCTTTCGCT
The DNA here is from genome assembly GCA_010645155.1 of Tigriopus japonicus. Lineage (NCBI taxonomy): Eukaryota > Metazoa > Arthropoda > Copepoda > Harpacticoida > Harpacticidae > Tigriopus > Tigriopus japonicus. The sequence goes on along the minus strand of JAAGOF010000250.1, from coordinate 931,114 downwards.
TTTTATGCAAGTTTTATCAGCCATTTATGCACCTGCAGAAGAAGGGAGTAATGGCCAAAATCGGGCGGAGGGAGTTTCATTTTATTGGCGACCCGAGGGGCCCCAGCCCGAGGGGCCCCAGCCCGAGGGGCCTCAGCCCGAGGAGCCTCAGCCCGAGGAGCCTCAGCCCGAGGAGCCTCAGCCCGAGGGGCCTCAGCCCGAGGGGCCTCAGCTCAGCCCGAGGGGCCTCAGCTCAGCCCGAGGGGCCTCAGCTCAGCCCGAGGGGCCTCAGCCCGAGGGGGGCGTCAATTAAAATGAAATGGGGTGATGTCGGATCTTGGCCATTACCCATTTCATTTGTGGGTGCATATGGTATTTTGTTATCTTGGCAACTTATCCTTTTTGGGACTTCCGTTTCGATTTTTTCAACCCTGAAAATAAGTTCAACCATGGACATTTGTACTATCTGACCTGCATGCATTGCCTGCTCAATACGGGTTTTAGGAGCTTTGTTCACCTCCCGTCAGTCCATCAGCAGTTCGTGTGTTGGCTACTCAATGCCTTAGTATAAAAACCTACCACGAATTTCACATTGGATCATTCCTCGTCAATGAGATGGGGACTTCACACGTACAAATTATTGTGCGTATGATATGAACTTTCTGCAAAATAGTCGAGATGTAGGGCAATGAATCGATTTGTAGGGCAGTAAAGTGATTTGTAAGGCAATAAAGTAAGATGTAGTTAAGTAATATTTTGGACTTAACCTGCTTTGGCTTGGAGGAAGTCTCATAAAAGGAGAAGGTGGTCAATTAAAAGTTATTTTTCCTTACTTTCTCGAGGAGTGCTTTAAGTTTCACCAATCTTTCATCAATCAACATGCATCCAACGGAAATCATCCCACCGGAAACAATAATGACCAAAGACGAAATCTTCAATGAGAAGATAGCCGTCATTCAGCTTTCTACGAGTCTCCAGATTCAAGAGGAAACAATCATGTTCTTGACAAAACGAAGGTTGCTTGCAAATCAAAGTCTCCGCCTTGTTTGCCAACGACCTCGTGAACTTCGACTTGACCCCACAGCCATTGACAAATACCAATGGAGGTGCCCCATCTGTAACTCGATGAGATCTCTACGTCACAGAAGCTTCTATTATACGAGATCCAGATTGGACTTGCATCAATTAGTTATGTTAACTTACTTTTGGACAAGAAAATAAATCCAATAAATTGGATTATTTTGTGTCATGTTGGCCTGCATTAGCGGCCAATATCCCTTATAATTATTTTACCTTTCTCATCATTTTCTTTCCTTCGTTTGCGTCATGACCAGGGCCACCAAATTTATGTAAAAAAATGCTGAAAAATGTATTATTTTTGGTAGTATTTTTTGAGAAATAATGTAACACAATCGGATTTTTTGGTAATTTGGTCACATATAGCCTCAAAAACTAACCTTTTTCGTACTTGCATCATCTACATTTTTTTCATAGGTAGAAAAAGATGCTAAAATAATTATATTTTGTCTCAATTGTTGCAAATTTTATCGGTTCTTTTCCTATTTTGATTTTGACATGCTTTTTGTACGTAGATCATTCTCAACTGAACAGGCATTTTTCCACATTTTTTCGAAATTTTCCAAATTTTTGTAGTTTTGGACAAAAATTGCACATTTTTGCAACTACAATGTAAAATGTCTTTTTCAACTGTCTAGCGGGCCTGATGATAAACTAAATATTCCTAGTGACAACTGTAATGCGTTGTATAACCTTGCTTCTTTATCTTGACTTTGTCGTAAAATTAAACATTTTTCCTTATCAGTTTCATTAAAACAGGCAATTTAACCACATTTATGTGAATTTTTCCCCATTTATGTAATTTTGAATAAAAGTCGCAGATTTTGGTATTCACATTGTAAAATGTAATTAACAACTGTCTGGTGGCCCTGGTCATGACTCTCCTCCGACCCTCAGCTTGTACTCTAAACTCTTCCATGTTGTTACAATGTTTTCATGATGGCCATATCATTCCATCCCTTTTCAAACTACCTATTCCACTCAACTCTAATCCAAAGGTAAAATAATAATCCCTAAGACCTCTTAGGGGCGCAGGTGTTCAAACTAGAGCTGTGCATCGGATCTGAAAATTCGGATCCGATCGGATTCGGATTCGTTCGGATTGACGCAAGAATTTTCGGATTCGGATTCGTTCGGATTTTAGCGCGAATTTTCGGATTCAGATTCGTTCGGATTCGCCAAAACCTGTCGGATTCGGATTCGGATTTGCGAAATATTTTTCGGATCTGACATAATCCGAAACCAATCCGAATTTTTCATTTTACTTTCTTATTTCAATTCACAATATTTTCATAATGAGACCTTTTTTGTTTGATGATTTAAATGCAATCTCCTGCCTTCAACTCTGATTTTTTTTAATGACTCCACAAGGTATTATAATGTTTCAGATTTTACCGATTAAATAATAGCATTTGCAGATCAAATATTTCTATATTAAGAGAATCATAGAAAGGTTTTGTAGTAAAAAAAAGCATCAAAAAGTTACAAAACGTCTTCAAAGCAAAACCATCCTATTTGAATAAAGTAAAGATTTTGCCAAGTATTCGTAAATATCCGCCCACTTGACACCAAACTGACTTAAAGATAAAAATGTTTTTACCCCATTTAATTACGCAGTTTTTTCTGCATTTGACTGTTGGTATGATTGTGATTTTTTGAATTAATATCCTTTCGTAAACATTTTAACATATTTGGTTCATTTTGGGAAATTCTATTGTGCAAAGAGCATTCATTAATTTGCTCTAATTGTCTTGAAAATTTTTGAATAAAAAACAAGAAAATGCTTATTTTTTCCTGGAAAATGCCAAAATGTTAAAAAAATCAAGACCTAATGTGGAAATATTAATAAAATATATTATATTAAAAGATTGTGTTCTGGGCACTTCTAGTTGAAATAGTGTTGTTATTTCCAATTTAGGCCAAAATAACAAAATAATGAGATTTAAATCGGAATGAGCAAAAAAATTTTGAATTAATGTCTGATAGAGCTAAAAAATTTCGGATTTTTTCGGATTATCGCCAAATTTTCGTTTTTTTCGGATTTTGCGCCAAATTTTCGGATTCGGATACGTTCGGATTGGGCAGAAGATTTTCGGATTCGGATTCGTTCGGATTAGGCAAAAATATTCGGATTCGTTCGAATTGAGTTGCAAATTTTTGGATTCGGATTCGTTCGGATTGAATGGAAGCTCTCGGATTCGGATTCGGATTAAAGAAATCAAGTTCGGATTGGATTTTGGGGACCTTTCGGATCCGATGCACAGCTCTAGTTCAGACCCAAGAAGCAAAGTTTTAAAAGTGTTTGATCATAACCATTTTTCGACAATTAGGGGTTGTGCCGACGACTTATTTAAAAATTGAGGACCATGATTAGATTAAACTGTTTGTTAGGTTTAATCAACAGATTTACCTTTGAAATAATAAAAGAAATCGGTGTTCAAAGTATCAAATTTGACAATGCTTGAATATTGTTTGATGTGTCAGTACTTGTCTTTACTCTAAGAAAGTGTTACAAGACTTTCAATATCATTTTTCAATTTCAATTCCCGCAAGAGGTCGCATCTCATGATTTCACTCTACATTTGAGAGCTCTAGTTTTTTATTATGGTCTTCCACTTGCAAAGGCAAGTTTTTTACAATGATCTTATCTTTGGAAATATTTACTTTTTCACTCAACTTATGGGCAACTTTGGCCAATTATCTGCGAGTTTGCAACAAGGTTGACAAAATGTCAACAGTAGCCCATTGAGATCTATTAAATATTAGAAGAAGTGTAATCGTGAAAATGTGTCGACAGTCGCCAACTGTTGAGCGGACAAAAGTGCGGGAACATTAGAGATGTGTGACCAGGCAAATGAGAACCTTGCAATTGATGAATCAAAAGTGGAATCGATAATAATTTTTGAGTCAGTTTTTGCTTGTACCAATGGTCACATTCATGAATGAAAGGAAGGTGCCATCAGATGACCATGACTTGGATTTGGATCCTCCAACTCGTAACTTTTCAGCCATTACATTAAGTAAGCTCCGATTGGAGGAACAAAACTTGAAACTACTACGTTCCATAAGGTAAATCCAATACTTTGATGGGCAATTACCTACTTGTAGCTTCAAGGACGACTTGTGAAGAGTTTCATTTCAAAAGACCAATGAATTGATGGGAGTCCTAAAAGATTGAATCCCATCAGTAGGGACAGGAAGTTTAGACGAACAAAACTGTCAAGTTAAACGAAAAAAAGACGAATAGAATGGATGAGTGCAGTCGAGCAAATTCAGCTGGGGATTTTGGGGCCAAACTGGCTAGGGATGGGTCAGAATGTGGCTCGGGCATTTCATACTTTCAGTTTTCAACGTGAGGAAAAAGTTCTTGTTTCGATTGATTGTCCAAACGACGAATGCAAACTGGGTTAGAGAATTTTAAATAAGTTTTTGGGAGGGTTAGCCGCGACTCTGACGCATCCCTAGCCATTTTGGCCCTAAAAACGCTAGCTGAATTTGTTCGATTACACTCATCCATTGCCTGATTAGACGAAAAATGACGAATAGAATTGCTTGACTAGACGAAAAGAGACGAATAGAATTGCCTGATTAGACCAAAAAAGACGAAAAGAATTGCCTGATTAGACGAAAAAAGACGAATAGAATTGCCTGATTAGACAAAAAAGACGAATAAGATTGACCAATTAAACAAAAAAAGACGAACAAAAGTTCTTATGTAATAAAAAAAATGCTTATAAGACGTAAAAATCGAATCAATTTACCTAAAGGGCGAGTGAAACTGTTTTATAAGAAAGAAGGTAAATCAAGTTCCCGTACCGACGAAAAAATACTTTTAAAACTGCTCCCACAAAATAGACGAACGATACCGGGGAAAAATGTGTTTGCTCGTGCAAAAACGGCGAAATCTAGAAAATTTAAAAAATGAAGTAATTAAAGGGCAGGAGATTTTCGGTAGTACATATTTCAAATAAAAACCAAGAGTTCAAAAATGTCTCTTTTTAAGGAGAGTTTTCTGTAGTGCTGATGTCAGATATACAGATACATTAATTGTTCTAATGGCCAGTATGCTTTTTTAACCTAATAGTAATCTTTTCTTTCTGTGTCTGTTGGGCAACACTACGAGTATAAGTTGATTTGTATGTGTGGATTGTATTTTGTTGGTGCAAAACCGCAACTGTCAATCAAATCGTTACTTTGACGTAAGCTTTGGCATTGAACTTTCTTCAAAAATTTTTGGTCTTTTCTAAATTTCAACATTTTTTGCTTTTTCCCTAAATTTCAACATTTTGCCTTCTTTCCAAATATTTTAAAGACATATTTTAGACATTTTTTTCAACATTTTTTCGGGCTTTACTCGTGAAGATAGAATTCCTCCACTCATTAATTATGTTTTGATTTGTGAAATAAATTTACGTAGTGTTGTTTTATTGTTTTGAGTTACGCTTCAGCAAGAAATTTTGTTAATTGTAAGAATCTTTTGTTTAATCGATTTTGTTTGAAAGATTGTGAGAAAACACAGTTTTAAAATAATAGTAATATGATAATTTTTAAAACTTGTTCTGTACGTGTGCAGTGGCTGTCTGCCCCTGGTTGTGAAAGGCCCTTTGAAAACCAAAATCATTGTCAAAAGTACTTCTGGTTTGAATGCGATATAGAAAATAAATAAAATTAGGAAGTGTTCACGAACAAACTTTTGCTCAGTTACATAGTGTTGTTTTACAAGAAACACATGGATATGAGATTGAGCACCAAAGATCACACAAATAGTTACCAATGACTTGTTTTCCCAAATAAATAAATCATCTACAAATTCGACAAAAATGAATTATTATTTTTGCATGGGTCTTGAACCAGTATTCCATTTAAGACACCTAAGGGTGATCCTGCCAAACTCTAGAATGGTGAAGGGCGATATAAACTGAGTGCAAGTACTGATACAATTCAAACATTTTTGTTTTTAAATCAAGTGTTGGTAAATTGGCCCTTGTTTAAATTTTAAGCAGATTGACTTTATTAGAGGGCTCAAACACAAACTCTATTTAAAAAAAGGACAACACTTGTTGGTTTATCACGTCACTAAATAGTAGTGGCTGGCTGGGAGTGTCACTTGCTCCTCAGAACTTTAGTCGAGCAGAGAACCGAATATGAAGAAAAGCATTCGTCACTGAATTTTGATTCAATCCATCTAGCAACATTGCCCGCAAACTACAAATGAAACACATAAAAGAAGACAGCTTACAAAAGAAGCCCTTGAAATGTTGATTTTTGGGGAAAAAGTCTTGATTTCACTAACACTGAGAATTTTTCAGATTCTTGATAAAATTGTATGAAAGCTACAAAAACAAAATTTGGTATTTTTTTTTTATGAAAATTAAAAAAAAAGTAAGAAATGACAGGAAAATGTTAACAACAAATACGAAAAAAACCTTTAAATATTTTCTCCAAGCTAAAATTTGCGAAGAATCTCGAAGAAGCATGAATTTAGCTTTTTAAAGCTAAATCTGGTCACTTTGGCAATGAAGCGCATCACAAACAGTGCTGCCAAATGTGGCAGCATGACTTTTGAGTGATGGCACCTCAGCCAAGTAACTTATTTCGGCAGTCTTGCACAATCGTTTCGACAATTCTTGCGTACCGTGACGGTAGGCTCTGCAATTGTCAGTGTCTCGGAAGAAAAGAATAGGTTTCAGCGCTCTTAAGAAGCAAGTAGGAGAAGTAATCAATCAACTTTTCAAAAACTCGCCTAAGCTAATGGTCACAACATATGGTCCCAAAGCCTAGCCCTGCAGGGCCTTAAGCCTAATCCTAAAACTGTGTTGCAACATACACTTTGCATATTTATCTATGCCGAGACACTGAGAATCCGTGTGCCAACTTGGACTTCTAGGTCCAAGAGCGTACCGGCCCGTCCTTAAGACTGCCTGGAGTTTGGTGATTCCCCGTGATTCCCGTTTAGAGAAGTCTCATCAAGCTGTAGCAACCACATGCTTTTATTGCAAACACAAAACATTCGCTACGTTTGTTTTTACCACGCAACCTCGCTCACGTGAGGTTGCACTTAGCATTGCGGGGTGGTTTTCTAAGCTAGAGTTCGATGTTGGGTAGTCGCAAATTTTGAAAAATCTTAAAACTTAAATTTCAGAGGTTTTTGGACCAATTTTTTTTCGATTTTGTTGTCAAACTCCATTTTAAATAGTGCTTGTCTGCTTTCGGTTTCGGTAGGCATAACCGAAACCGAAACCGAAACCGAAATTTCGGCCGAAAGCGCTTTCGGTCCATCACTACTGTCAGTATATAAAAAGATGATTTTGGTAATTTATGTTTAAAACTAACCTCTTTTTTGGTGCTTTCTAACACTTTTTTTACAATTTCGTACCGTGCATCCACTTCGAAAAGTCACAGACACGTACAAAAACGTTATTTTATGATATCGTGTTATTGTTGATGGTTCATATAAATCAGTCCCTCACGAACATGTGGGATGGTTTTTTTTGCTAACAAGTTTGTAATTCAATCAAAAAAGATTGTCGTAACAGGGTGGTAAAAAACAGGGAATTTGTTTTTCATTGTTGTGGATTTAAATGTGATCATTTTGAAACAAAACTCTTCACGCTAACTACATCGGTTAAAGACCAAGGAGTTGTATTTTTTGTATCAGGTGCTTTGGCCGATGGACGAAAAGTAGCGGAACACCCAGGTGAATTAGCCTTAGAATTAATGAACTACAAGGCACTTTAAGCATATTTTGCAATAGCATTGCATGTTGTCGGTCAAGGAGGTTACTTTTCACCCCACCTAGTAAACTAATCGATCTTCTGAAAAACGAATATTTTCGGGAAAAATATATGCTTGTTAGGTTTCGTTGACATTGAGTTTGGAATCTTTCGTAGCCTTAAGACTTCATCATTTTTTCCTTCCTTATGTGGAAATGCATGCTCAATGAACATCTAGCTACAGTACTATCTACATTTGTAGAACACATATCTAAGTCAGGTCGAAAATAAAAGTTATGCATGCATCTTTCAAACCGTTCAAACCTTTTCTACTTGAATTTTTTTTTGAAACTTTGTAAATATGTTTTGAGAGCTTACTTATATACCTGTTAACTCGACATTAAGGAAAAAAATGATTATCAGCAGTTGATTTATTAAAGCTTAGGTGGTCAATTTTTGACCTTGTACATGAAAACTCTAAATCTCATGCAAATATTAATTATGTCCGATAACACGTACTTGTTTGAAGATTCTTCATTTTTTAATGTTTTATTTAAACAGGTCAAATCAAAGAAATTGTACATCCTTTTCATTCATGAAAAAGACAAGTTGGTACGTTGTCAATACCAATTTTGTAACATTCTGCAAGATTAGAAATAATCCCTTTTGTGAGCACTGTCTTTGTAAAATCATGCAGCAATCTGTTCGGTACTTTAAAAGTTTCATTTTTTCTGTGATATGATTAATATAATTTATAATTTTGACCTGTTTTGATCAAGCATACACCAATAAAAAAATCTTGATTTACCGCACTCTGCCAGAGAAGTTAGCCATCGCTTGATCCAATTTTCGGTTTTTCACAAAAGGATCGAGGAAGTCAAAAGGGCCGTTCGGTTCCTATGACGAATTTTGCATCGTGGATCAGTGAAAGGTGTTTGGTATTTTAGAGACCACTCAGGGCACATGGGTACTAAGAAACTTTTCTAACTTGGACATATTGAAGTTGTGTTTTTGCAAGAAAATATATATTTGTTTTCCAATGCTCAAAGACAAAAAGCCATGCTATTTAAAAAACTATACCGTAACTGTAAAAAGATTCACAGTAGACATGTGTTAAAGCAAAAAAAATGTTCCTGCTATGTTCAAACCAAGACCAAATCAAATGCATTACCACCTTCCATGTGTTTACTGGTTGCGTGGATTGTATCTACTTAGAAAAATCCTACTGCTTGGAAGATGTGTTGTGGGGGGATCTAGTTGCGTAAAAATGAGGCCCGACGGTTTTCGTGAATGTTGCCATTTTGAATCGTCTGTCGAGACCAGGGGTCGGCAATCTCTTTTGGGTCAAGGCCCACCACGGACCACCCTCGGGCTCACATTTGGGCCGCGGCCCACCAGTTGCCTACCCTTGCTCTAGACAAAGGAGTGCATGTGAAAACGTGTGAATGGCATTTGTTAGGCCAAAAAGATGTAAAACAGTCCCATGGATTAAAATTTTGGCCATGGTTGCTCTCTGTTTCCCCTTCCTTGTCTCTGCTAAGTTTCAGCTCCACCATTGTAATATTGGGCCTAGGTGGCAAACAAAAGTACACATTATTCTGAAGTGATTTGCGGCCTTTCTTTGGGGAGATGAAGTCAACAACAAAGAAAGTAATGTGTATGCAAGAGTTGCAATTTTTTACTATTTTTGGAGAAGCCATACCGCTTTAGCGTTTGAAAAGTTTGAACCTGATGGAGATTGAGGAAAGTAAATGAGGGCGAGGGTGGTCAGTGGTGTCTTCAGATGCCGATATGGCAAAGAATCAGGTATATAAAACTACATTTACAGCACCAGTCTAAGATGTTGAAGGAAACAAAAGTGCGTTGCCAGGCATTTCCCTATGTACCAAAATTGAAAGCTTAACCGGCTTAACCGCCTATCCAGAATAGTGTGAGGTTCAGTAAAAAAGCCGGATATGTTTCACATGATTACAAAAAACGGATCTTAATATTTCCATGTCTTTAAGGATTCTTTTGACAAGAACCATTTTCTTGGATTAACAAATTGGACCCAAAGTTATTGACATCATCCTATGATTTTTTTTAAGATCAGTGATGCAACGATACCTTTCAACTTCAAAATTTGAAGGGAAATCTCTCTCAAATGAAACACTATTGTCAACTTTTCTTTTTCAATGTTTTTAGCATTATCCGTTTGCCAAACAGCGGTGAACAATCTAAAAGATAGATTACGCAATTTAAACCATTAAAAGGTTTTCTGATTACTACTTTACCAACTTAGTTCATCTCACTGAATATTTGGTTAAAATAATTCAAAACAATTACTAATCTAAAGTGTGACAAAAAATAGACATGCCTTCATAATACCAAGTCTTTTTGATAATGGTTTGTTTGTCAGTGCATCGCATTCTCCCTTTCCATTTGATTGACAGGCCATGAAAGGCTACAATGTACCGCATATTCTCCTGACATAGTGAACCGAAGGCGAAGAAAGTGAAAACTTGTGAGACGGAGTATCATTTTGGGATCTGTCTTTATATTTTTTTTCTCGACACAATATTCGACATCATTGTGGATGAGATGTTTTTTTCTGTTTCTCTAATGGGAAAGATTCGGATTATCTGGACTCATCCAGGTTTGCATTGGCGAGAGCGGCTTTGATCTCGGCTTCTCTGACAGCTTGCTTGACAGCTTGAGTAGATGACAACAGCAGACCTTCATGGAACGAGTAATCGGAATCAGACTTGTGAAATCCGGGGGCCGGTGAGATCGGAGACAATGGCAGGCTTTGAGGTCCTCCTTGGTTTAACGACCGTTTCCGTTGTTGGTCACGCTGTCCTCGTGTTTTGCGACGCGGCAGACTTTTCTCTCTCCTCCTAAAGAAACAATGAAAAACACAGGATAAGGATCTATGGTTGACGGAATCAGTCAAGTCCGGTTGTTTTCCGCTTGTTACCTTTTGTCTCCCGAACTTGGCGGCAAAGACGGAGATAATGCCCCTTTTCCCGGAATCAAATCCGGCCTGGGGGTGTTGTTCAACATTTGTGAATTGTCTTCGTCTGACTCGGTGGAGCTGGTGTCAGCATCGTCCATGTCTTTCCAATCTGACTCCTTGGGCGGCCTTTCGTTCTTCATTGATTGTTTACGAAGTTTCCTACGTTTGCTTGTCCCAGAGTTGGATTTGGACGAGACTGACGGGTTATTTGATCCGTTTTTGGGCTTGACCACCGAGTAGAGATCTGACAGGTCCGTTGTCGTGTCCACTCGACTCGAATCCATATGAAGTAACGGCTCCGTCGGCAGAATTCCTTGAGAAGTCGTAATGGCCGTGGATTGACCTTGTCTTGGTTGGTGTTGGTGCATTGGAGGCGGTGGCAGTAAATCCACCAGATTAGGTATGGGCTTCTCCAGAGAGCTATTGGACTCTAACACGTGCGAATTAGCACACGAATCTGTCTGACCAGCCCTATCACCTTCTTTCCGCACTCGTGATCCCTTTCCAATCCCACCTGTTCCATGGAATGAGGTAAACAGGGGATTCGTGGCCCTCAACATGGGTTCGGGCGTGGCGACAATGGCATAGATGTGATCAGAAGAGGCATGCAGAGGGGCATGGGTGTAAGCAGTCACATTAAGCGGCTGTCGTAATCGGCCCCCAGGTCCGATCATGGCCCGAACAGGCTGAAACGGAGGAAAAAGATCAATCCAATTGTAATCATTCTCCCCTTTTTTCTCCTTCAATGATGATTCCTAAACCCCGTCTTAAGGTCGAACTCGAGTTTTCTGCACCATAGATATGACCTTGAATGTCTCTCCTAATTCTGAGAGCCAAAAAGGCACTGCGGAAAGCGGGGGCCCATACTACTAATGGGGTTTACCGCTTTGAGGCATTTCTGAATCCAGTTCTCAAATCATGGAGTCAAGAAAGTGGAGAAGGCAGTCGGGGCGGTGCTCACAACCAACCCAATGTGAACAAAAGGATTGAACGAAGACGGAAAACGTGCGAGGCAGCAAAATTTGTGGTAATTGATTACCCACCAAAAATCGAGTGAGAACAAGGATGGAAAATCCATTGAACCAAGAGTCTATACGCGTATGAATTCCCATACAAGAGCCTCGTTTTGGGAAGTCAAAGCCCATTAATGAAGCCGTGGGTTATTCCTTAGGAATAGTGAAATCATTTTCAAGTTATTCTTTCCACACCTTGTACACTGAATTGAGAAAGGTACATTGTTATGAACTGCGGATGGACGACATGCTCTTTTGATCTCAAGTCTATGTATCAACCCTAATTTAGCAACATAAGGCTTTTTCGAAAGGTTCATAAAATCAGACTTTCGGTACAAATTTATATTTAGAATACCACTTATAGATCGGAGACAACTCCCATTGGAACATTTTGTATGCTGTGAAGATGTCGCTGTACCTTTTCTTTTGTTTCCCTCTTACACATCCCTCTTCAAGGACCAATTGATCTCCTCAAGCTACCTCTAAGCCCAAAGCCAATATGTACAGAACGCAGTAACTCTCAAAAATCTTTGGGTGATTGGCCACTTTCGATATAAATAAAGTTAATCTAGTCAAGGGATCCACCCAACACAAAAGTCCTTGATAGATGGCTTCCCCTCCTACTTATACGTTATATTCGACTCAAGGACAGGAGCAGAGCTTGGATCTTTAAACAGGGTCCATCATTTAGCGAAAACTCCTCTACATGAAAAAAGCTTTTGCATGCCAGGCTTTGTTATTAGCCTTCATTTTCTTTTCCCTGCCAATTTGTCAAAAGCTAATTTCTTAACTAGTAATCCAATTGGTTTTGGGTGACCGTGGTGGCTTTTCTTTTCCATTGCCACAAACCCTTAATGGACTGAGTGGGGTGCCAATAGAAGTCTCAACTTCTCAGAGGGAAAGATCGCCGGCCTTTTCCGGGACTCAATCCCAAAAGGCCAAATAGACGACCACGCGAACAGACCAAAGAAAAGACGGACTAATGATATTCATTCCTTTTTGAATGGGAAATTTCAGATTAAAGAAGCTTAAGTGCCCTCTCCATTCTTCGTTCGAGGTGTCCCTGTCTTCTAACTTCTCCAGAACCACTGTAAAAAAACGGGGACAAGCGTTAAGGAAGGACAAATTGGAACACATCTTTACCGAGATGAACCAAATATCTTGTATTCAAAGGTTATCTAATTCAAGGATATTTGAGCATTGCTTGATTTGGAGTGAGAGGAAATGGAGTGAAGGTCACAGGCCGCCCAAAGGCTAAGAACTTCCTTGCACCTGCCAAAAAATTTCTCCTCAGATAAAGAAAGTGATTGCACAGCGATTTCGGGTCGAAATCCTTTACTGATGTTCCTCGCTTAACAGAAAAGAAGTAGTAGTGGTGTGCATCGGGTCTTTGTGCCCGAGGACATTTGCCATCCTTTTTTTCACATCTTTCTTGTTCATATTAGAGAGTGGCCATTGGTGGGCTCTTTTTGAATGCCCTGGAGGCCATTGTGTGTTCATTAAGCGACCGAGATGAGAGGAAAAGTTTGCGCTCCCAAAAGCAATCTTGTCACTGCCAGAGGAAGAACGATTCACCCTTGGTTACCACTGAGTTGTTCCAAGGCGCAACTTTCGACATTAACCTCTGTTTCAAAGCCATTAGGATCAAGTTCCGACTTGTTCCAATTTGAATATAAAAGTCCATGACAGAATTGGGAACGAATAGTGATCCAGACACCCTTCGACAAAAAGGAGCTCCAATTCGGCAGTTTTGGGTCGAATTCTTGTACGAAAAATGTATTCTACGATGAATAGTTTCTAAAAACCATACATATGCTTTCAAATTTTGGATCATTTAGTTGAGTTTCCTTACAAGTGCTCTCTTTTTGGATTAATAGCCTCATTAGACAATATTTTTTTCCACTTTGGTGTTCTTTAATTGAAGTTCTGAATTTGCGGGTTCAAGTTCTGGAATGTCAAGGTGCAGGAAATTATAAGTTTTGTGTGAAACTATTTCCCTCAAGTACTGTACATAGATGATTCGGCAAAATTGTTCAAAAGTTACCCTTTTCATGCATTCGAGACAACCCATTTGTTGAACGAAAATAATGAATACAAATTAGCGGAATCCCGACATTGGTCTCAAAGTTCTATAATAACGACCAAAACTCGTCTCGTGAAGGGACTTCATTTTTATTTCCTCACCAGCACAGACGAGTTTTAGAAGAGGAAATATCGTTAAAGGGACCAGATGTGGAACGTGACCGTGAAAATAACTTAATTGTGCCTGGAACACCATCTCAGACGAGAACGACCACATCTTGAATTTTACTTCATAGAACAAAGTGTGGTGTACACCTTTTGTACCTCCACACCACCAAGAAGTAAGGCGAGAACAGCGGAATGATGCCAAAGACTAAAAAGCGAGGTCCTCTTGAAACCTAATTTACGACTTTTTTTCACAATTCCAGATCCCAAGTGTGCCTTCTTCCACCTCGGAACGACTAAGATCCGTGCAGGGTTGTTCGAAGACGCCAGACTCGGGGAGAACCTGATAGTGTTCCAAATTTGGAACATTTCGTCGAGGACCCTTTGTGAGTGAGTCGGAGCGATCCCCCAAAGGCCAATGCGGCAACCGCAGGCAAATGGCTGCCAGAAAATAATTACCTACCGATATCTAGCATAAGGTCCATACTTCCGAATGTGCCTTCCCATCATGAGTCAATGAAAGGCCCAGGTTCCCATGTTGTTCCACAACGCGAGAGACCACCCAAGGTCTTGACGATCGGCACACGGTGGGAACTGATTTACGAGCGTAATTTGCCCTGCTTCATGAATCACCTTGGCCCCCACGCGTTCTCGTACACATACACATACCATGGAGGTGTGTGCTTCCAAAGGCCAACGAGAGCATAAGGACGAAGAAAAAGATTCCTTTCCTTACCCATTTGGCCCGGTTACAGTATTGGAGTTTGCTTTGTTACTTTGTGGTGGAAAAGGGTCCCGTCACTCAATCACAGACTTGAACGGAAGAGGTAGATAAACAGACAAGTCATGAAACGACTTTGAATGTCGTCCTTAAAGATAATAATAGTCGCCAGTCCTTGAGATGTAACAGAGCATATTGCCTACTGTATACTTAGAGCTATTTTTATGTTCCTGGTGAAGCCAGTGTCCGAATGGAGAAAGTTTTGAATTTATGGTCTGGCTTTCCGATTGCCCAATTATTTTTCAAGACGTACAAAAGAGTTGTCGTGGAAGTCTCAAGGTCCTTTAGGGCAGACTTTTATGATTGAGAGCTCCCTTGGGACTAACTCAAAATTTGACTGAAGTAGAGATATCTAGTTGAATAACTTTGTTCAGTTGGCTCATTATTTTTGGATAAAGGGCAAATCCTTCCTCGAGTATCTGGGAAGGTCTTCAGGCCTAAATCTGTGCTCGAATTTCGAAAGCCAAAAAAATGTCGAGAATGCTTTTCGGTATTTATGGCGAAAATCCGTGAAGCCCACCAAGAACCCGGTTGGCCGTCCTTGTGGAACGATGGAACACAATTTTTCAGTCCAGTTTTTATGCCCTCACTCTTGAGATGGCCAACAGTGAGCAGTACATACTCTCCGTAGTGTACAGTATACTAGGACATCTACTACTGCTCCTACTACTACAAACACAGGGTAAAACCAAGAGGATGAGGAAGAAAGAGAAGAGTATGGCAATGCCATCTGGTCCATAAAAGTCTGAGTGGAGATCCATTCATGTGGAACACGCGGCCTGCTGAGAGAGATCACCTCTCGGTCTCTCTCAGTTTTTTTCTGTTTCCCCCTTTAGGTTCCAAACAAGAAGAGCCCATGTTCCAATTTTCCGGCCTTTTGATACGATCTAAATGGCATCAAATATTGTGTATTCTTATAATTCATTGTGGATAAACTGGCAACGAGGTAATCTTTAGGGGCCCATGAAGGCTGCAAACCTTAGGAACACCAGCCCAAGATCCAACAAAGGCTCATCTAGAGAAAGTGGCAATAAACCAGAGATATATATCAGTTGGAACAACCGCTATCCTCCTATCTGTGAGAACGAGGGACATTGGAACAAGTGTACGGCCTCCTATTAAAATACTCATACATTTCCTAAAGTTGATTCCGTATGGGATTTACTTATCGGCCCTTGACAAAACAAAGAATAAATCACCTTGGACAAATCATCTTTTTTAAGCTTCTCGTCAATCCAAAACCAATATTGCCCTTTTCAAATCATCAAAATGAAACAGAAAGCCCTTTTCAAATCATCGAAATGAAACAGAAAGCAAATGGAAATGAAAAGAGGATGCAGCTCATGCTTTTCGAAAACCACCTTGACCAATAAACGTGCAATTATGGTTGGATGGTTTGTTAACTGAGTGTGGGTATTCCCTGAAGGAATACTTCCGCTCCTTGCCATTTTTGGTTGCCAATGGTATATATTGGCAATTGTTTGAATTGAAAGACTGTCCAACGTTAAGTTTTGGTTCCTTGAGTTTTGAAGGTGCCAGTCGGCCGGGATCGAACCTGAACCTAACACTTCAAAGGAAAACTTGAACAGTTTGTCTCATTAAAGTATGATGAATTTCATATTTAAAAAATATCCCTTTTCCTCCTTGAATCTGTAGCCTCAGATTCTGCTAAATACGTCGTTGTGCTTTTCAACTCTAATTGACGAGTTGATCAAATTGGCGTTTCCGTGGGCAAATCCGTCAACCACTTAATCAGATGTCAAGGTTTCCCGCTTGAAGGCCGCTAATGGTTTAGGAGTGCGATTGATTGTTGGACCAGAAGAAATCATTGGAGATCAATGGGCACCCAGTCAACCTTGAAAAGCACATTCAATGGAGATGATGAAGATGATTGTGATGGCTTACTCAACCAACTTATGATGACAGGGATGTCCAGCAAATGCTCTGTTAGTACTTGCAAAATAAACTCCAAGGTAATTAATTTTGTTACAAACGACGGAGTTTTCTCAGCAATTTATTCTGGGGATTAGTAGACCAACAAAGAAAAATAATTGTTTTCAAAAGTACTGGATAATTTGACAAAGCGTTTCTACCAATTGTTGCCAGAACTTTGACATTTTCAAGAGAGCCAAAATGATAAAAAAGATCACAGGGAACATGCATTATATTGTTCCATCTCTTTAACCTAATTTACTCATGAAACCTTCAATATTGCACAACTATTCAATAAATGAACCTTTCTCGAAAAGAAGAAATGTATCAATTGTTTAAAATAAACTTGCCAATTTTGAGGATTATTTTGAAAATTTTTTAAAGCGTAGATGGTGCAAAATACATAAAACACAACTCCCAAATCTCTTGTTATGAGTCTCTACATTGCATTACATAAACTGGTTGGTCTCGGATTGAAACCTAATCATGTGGCATGGAGACGCCACGCCAACCAATAAAGAAAGAAAGTATCTGCGATAGTCCAATCCATGGTCAAGCCAGAGCTGTCCAGTCCAATCATGCGGAAAAGAACTTCAAGAGAAATGTTAATTCGATTGGGAACTTTTTCGTCTGCTTCTCTTTCCCTCTAGGGTCAAGCCAGCACTGAGGAAGAGTCAGATCCAGATCCAGAACGATAAGTGAGTTTCACCATCCGTTCGTCAGGTTTTGGGTAGTTATCATTTTCGCAAAACGTGCGTTTTGAATTATTGCTTTTTTTGGCAGGTAATGGGAAGTCCAGGCAGCATTTTAAAAACTACAGGGTCATCGGTATTTTGTGTCTCATGCCATCCAAAGAATGAATCGAAACGCAATAATGGTTCACTAATATTGAAGAAATGTCAGTTTAAGGAAATACCTTTAGGTAGGTATACATGAAGCAAGTCTTGGTGAAATTGGGCGACTTGTTTAGAAACTATGACTTTGAATCTAGTGGTGGCTCGCCCACTCAAACTCCGCACGCTTTATTCTGACCGCACAATACGAAGCTTGATAATGACTGAATTACTTAGACGAAATAAACACGTCTACTTTTCCTGTTATTATTACAAAAAAAGTCGCTTTGGCATCTTTTTGTCATAAATTACTACTAAAATCTAGGGGACGTTAATTATGGACTACCCTGTATATTGGGAGTTAGCTCCAAGTTAGCTCCAAGGTTGTCAAGTTCAATGTAACAATTTGGCTCCTGCAACGAACCTGACAACCACTAGCAATTCCTTCCAAAGACTTGTATTTCATCCGTCCGTTGCGAGAAATAGATGGATCACAAACTAGACCTTACCTGTCGAGTCATCACAGCTGACCCCATATGATGATCGCCTAAGGAGTGGCGTTGTTGATGAACTCCCATTTCTGATCCCATGGGGATGAGGTCATTGAAGGTGGTCGAGACGGAGCCCATCAGTGGCATTACATCACAGCCGCCTCCTAACGAGGACGAAGCCCCCATCTCGCTTTGATGGGGTGATATTTCAGTTGTGGCGTAGGGCGACAAATTCCGCTCGTCGGGCGAGTTCAAATAGCCTGTTATGGAATGAGTGGATCGATCAATATAGGCATAGTCTGAGTCTTCTTCGGAATAGCCTCGCCGAGGTCGAGCTAAGATGCCGGAAGAAAATCGTCGATCCAAATACATTGTCTCTGCCGAGGATGAGGCTTTGGCGATTTGAGGTCTTTGCGTACTAGAATTTGACGCCGCAGAGGGCAAGAGTTGAAACTCCTTTTGAACGTCCATTTTTCGATTTCGCGATGGGAAGAATAACTTCTGGCCGGATAAGGACGTGGCCGAGAATGAGGGCAACTTCAATTTATGTCGATGTCTCATTGATGTTGGAGACCGGGGTGAACCTCGACTCCGCGTGTAGATCACATATCCAGCCAGGATCACGGCCAAGACGGAGAAGCAAATTACCGTGGGGATAATCCATGATGAGGCACCCAGGGATGAGTTATTGTTATCCACTGCCTTTTCTGAGGCTGCTAAGGATGTCCCATAAGCCAATTCCGGCTCAGGCCTGACCTCGAGTCGTTGGGAATAAGGGCCCAGGCCTTGGGAGTTGAATCCAGCGATCTGAACATGATATGTGTGGTGAGGCTCTAGATTGGACAAGACCACGTGGTCCAAGTGCCAGGGCACACTCAAATTGGACGCGATTTGACCATTGTGCTGATAAATCAAGATCTGAAAGCAACAAAAGGGCGGATTTTGATTAATGAGCACAGACAACATGGAGCACAGGGTGCCCAGATGATCTGGGATTGAGTGATTATGCTGAGGGGGACAGTTGCCAAAGCTTCTGAAGCCATTCGTCAAGAGCAAGAAATGCTTCTGGCCTTGTCAACAAAGGCCACATACGCAGGAGGTCTTTAGTTGAGGATAATGATGATGATTGCTAGAGACGGATCATATTCTGGAGGGTGCACAAGAAAATGCCAGATCCGACTCTTGGCATCATCGCTAGCATCCATTCTCAATGTGAGCTCTTTTTCTCTCTGCACACCCAACCAACCTTCAGGGAAACAGCCCCCGTTGGGAAACCCGGGGACCAATAACTAATTTAGAGAAGTGGCTAAGTTGTTCCCGGCAAAATGGCCTGTCTCTCCTCTTTCTCTCTCAAACCATAACAGAGGAAAAGTCGTCGAGGCTCCAAGGAGAAAATGATGCCTGGCTAGATGGACTTTAAATGGAAGGCCTGGCATCCTCGTCGCTGTTTCGACATTGTTTACATATTTCATCTTTGAGAAATGGACTTCATGTGTCTGGCAATCAAATCAAGCAAATATCTGAAGTCTCCAGAGACTCCTATGGAAAAGCAATCCTTTTAGACTTGTGATCGACAGAACGTGGGAGAGAATGTTGGCTTTTACCACATAAAATTTGGCAACTTTGAAACATCACAAGCCAAAGGAATTCAGGGACGTGGTAGCAAAAACTACGTCCAATGGCTGAAAAATAAGAAGTTCCATCCGTGGTTGCCTTACTTCCCTCCACCAGGGGCCTTTACACAAGATTGAGGTTCCCAAGTAATGGAAAAGGAAAGCGGGATGGGCCGCCACCCTGGATTTACTTTTTTCCAAAGGACAGACGATCTTTTTCCATTTTCAGATAATCTCAAGTTCAGACCATGGGAATGGGTTCAAGACCATTGGACACGGGGAAAGAAACATGAAAAAGAAAAGAGGCGTCCGTGAACGCGCATGGCATTGGGCTTTGGTTTGCCTTTTTCAAGTCTGGTCGAAGTACAAAAGCCGAGATTCTCAAGCACGTGCACTTTAGAATGAGTCACCTTCAATGGTATTTGTACGGTCTCACAGTCTCAAGAAGTCATGCTTGTGTGATGATCTTAGTGCTCTAAATTCATCTGTCTCTCTCTCTCTCTTTTGTGCATCTCACATCATTTGCGATCATTTTCAGTTCTTTCAAACCATGCAAGCACAGAACTGCATCTCTACGTTGGCCATTAGCACCCCATATACTTTCATTTCCGTAACCCTCTCCAAAAATAGCATTGCAGATAAGAAAGGGCTTT
>JAAGOF010000250.1:874189-910773 GCA_010645155.1 Tigriopus japonicus | reverse complement strand
ATCTTAGTGCTCTAAATTCATCTGTCTCTCTCTCTCTTTTATGCATCTCACATCATTTGCGATCATTTTCAGTTCTTTCAAACCATGCAAGCACAGAACTGCATCGCTACGTTGGCCATTAGCACCCCATATACTTTCATTTCCGTAACCCTCTTCAAAAATAGCATTGCAGATAAGAAAGGGCTTTTCTCACGACAGCTTGCTAAACCAACGGTTCAAGATATTTGGGACTGAGAAGGATTGCAAGTTTGGAAACTCATCTAGATTCAATGTGAATCTGTGGGCTCGAATGACTGGAAAGAAACAAGTCCGTGTGTGTATGTGTGATGGATTCCCAAAAGAAGAAACATCATGACTGGCTTCTCAAGTGAAACACTAATTGAACGCGTCTTTTGTGCACGAGTTAGAGAGTAAGTGAGAGAGGCAGACAAAAGTATCAAGCTGAAGATGAGGAAAAAACCTTGCCCCATAAAAACTGGATTACGGTCTATCTCGATCGTCATCATTACTGTTCTTATTCTTAACCCCTCAAAGTTTGAATATGGTCATGACCTGTCAATGACACAATAACCTCACCGTCCATATCGTCCAAATATGGACTCAATTCCGGTTATATCTTCGACCACGCAAGCCAAATCCTCGAACACGCGGATCCATACTCGAGTTGTTGAATAACCTATAATTGGCCAAGTGCCTTTTTTTTCCACATTTACAACCTAGAATCTCCACCTCAAACAAAACCCACAGGTTGGTATGCTATTCAAGCCCGCTCCGAGTTCCAGTATGTAGTCGACAGGCTGTAATTAATATCTCCACCTTAAAAAGGGGCGCTACGGGTCCTGCAGATTACGAAGGGCCTGTCCATAAAAACCTGGGTGCTTTACGTCAAGTCAAATTAAGCCGCCAATTTGGCGAGGGCTGATGAGGAGTTGGGGCAAAAAATGGTTTTGTTTAGCATTGATCCTATCACGAAAGGGCCACAGTTGTGCTCGCATTTTGATGGGGCGTAGCTCATTTTTGTTCTTCCCGCCTTGTATCTTGCACGTGGTGCAAGAACTGGCATGAATTAATTGGTAACCATTCTTACCTGGTATCCTTGAGGCACGCCCTTGAATTTCTCTTCGTTGAGTGGATCCCATCTGATCTCGATGGAACTGGCATTGACTTGCCTCCAATTGAGATGTGATGGTGCATGGGTGGGCTTAATCTCCTCGGTGAAGGCCTCTATCAATGGGGAAGCTTGTCCGGCAGAGCCCCTTTGGAAGGGGATGACCACAAACTGATATTTGGTAAATGGAATGAGGCGGTTCACCACGTAGGACGTGGCTGCCGCATGAAGAACCGTCAGCGACGTGAAGCTGAAATGCTCAGGGTGGTCGGCCTCGCGGTACAAGATATAGAACCCGTCCACCAAGTTGAGATCAGTGCTGGGGTGTGTGAGTCGCCAAGCGACGCGAATGGACGTTGGGGATTGTCCTCCGATTTCGAGAATTTCAACACCACCCTGCAGTTGGTCACGGGTTCGTTTCTTTAAATCCGTAGTTGTGAACCCTAATTCTAAGGACTCGCTCTTGACAAAGATCTGACTTTTGGCCATGGTCGACCCAACGATATTCACAGCAAAGCAAATGAACTGCATGGGGTAGAACACTTCTTGAACTATTAGCTGCCCACGGGGCGTGACTTCAAGGATATCGGTGCTATCTCCGGGAAGCAAGAAAGTTCGCTCATCCTCGTGCATCCAAATTACCATCGGGTCCGGCCTCCCATTTGTCAAACAATCCAGGGTGACTGAAGTTCCGGCCTTGACCTCAACTTCGCCTTGTGGAGGCACGGGTATCACAGGGGGTTCTTGCACATAAAGCTCAGCCCGAGCAAACACGGTGCCAATGTGGCTCGTGGCGCTACAAATATACGTTCCACTATGGTCCAAGGTTACTTTTCGGAACTGAATCCCTTTGCCAGGCACATTGTGGGCCTGTGACGGACTCAGTCGCTCTCCATTGAAAGTCCAGGTGATGTCAGGCTTGGGTTCTCCATCCGCTACGCAATCCAAAAAAGTGTCTTTTCCAATGAGGACGGAAGTGTTTTGAGGAGCTCGGATAAAGAATGGAGATCCTGAAAAGAATACGAAATTAGGTCATTTCACTTTCATTTTTGGTATGAAAAGGAAGGCGAGTTTTTGCCACCTCGTTTCTTTATCTCATCTCTCCTTGCTTGCTTCTTTCCTTCCGTTCGTTCCAACTAGATTCTCTCGACCCTGACCTTGTCCCAAACGGAAGGCCGCAATGCTCAATTCCCCGGTGTTGTACGTACACCCTCACTCCATTGTTCAGTTCAAACAAGTCCAGAAAGAATGGACGTTCCCTCAAAATAACTCCTTAAATCTTTCTCGTCAAGAAAAGAAGAAGAAAAACCCGTCATCCTTCTTCATATGGCAGCGGCAGCAACCAAAGAGGGGAAGTGATGATTGCTGAATAAATTGTAGGTTACCAACTCCCCTTTGCATGTGTGAGGAATTGAAAATGTGAAGAATTCAAGCTCAAGCCCTCGAAGAGCATAGATCGTAAACCAAAAGGTAATGAGGTGTCAAACTCAAGTACACATCAACTAGGGGGAGTCAGGAGGAATGCCTTTTAGTCAGTGCGGAGAGCCATTATCCATTCACCTGAGAGTAAAACCTCCTTTGCCCAACCGATGAACATTCAACAAACGAGCTCAAGAGCAGGTTACGTGTACCCAGAACCAAGATTGAGTTAGGATGCTGAGCCAAGCCTATTTCGGTGGTTGACATCGTTGGGTCGACGATGATGACCATTTTTGTGAGTGATGAAGGGGGTTAAAAAATCGAGTTGGGAACGAGAAGATGACTTACGTAGAACGTTGAGTTTCATGGGCTTGGATTCCCGACTCCCTGCCATATTTGAGGCCACACATTGATAGGAGCCCTCGTCTGAAGGTTGAAGATCGCGAATCCGGAGATGCCCATTCGAACTGATGCTCAACCGGTTGAGGTTGCCCAAATCCAATCGTCGGTCTCCCTGTTTCCAACTGACTTTGGGTTGAGGTTTGCCCTCGGGTGGTTGGCACGGCAGTTCAATATTAGAGCCAGAGATGCCTTCAAAAGTGGGCTCTTGAGAAAGATAAGGGGGTCGCACATCGGACGGGAAATCGTGCTTCAAATCTGAAATTGGACAGGATCGAGGTCACATTAATATGCCAATAACACGCGCTTGGCCCTCAATTGCCCAGTTCCTCTCGGCACTGCCTCCACTACTGAGCTGAGGGTCGAAATGTGAAGCAACTAAAACCATTTCGTTCGAGTGTATGTACTGGATATAGCACTCACTGACTGTGCCACTGCGGCTCCCGGTTCCACTCGATTTCTTTCAGTTCCCTTTGGGCACAACGCAGCAAAACTGCATCCTGCTTTTGATAATAAATCTTCACATTTTCGAGCTCCCTTTCGGGACAGGGTGTCACAACAACAAAGGCCGGAATTCTCTGGCCTGATCTAGAAGGCGGAGCCCGAGAATGGACGTTCACTCGGTATTTCGGAAGGCATCTCTATGCAAGTGCCAAAACGAGCAGAAGTGACCAGCCACGCCTTCGAAAGAAACTCTTCCATTGCCAACAAGTTTTCATGGTAAAATCTCGCATTTCACAAGGGCTCAGCTCTCCCATTGGGGTTTGAGTGAGGCAAAGTAGAGTACCGACGTGAAACGAGTTAAATGAACATTTTTCGCCGAATCCAAAGAAGCTCCCCTTGAGAGAAGAAATGCTTGGACTACACGCACACAGCAAGCCATTACAATGAAAAATGCGCCTCATTGAGAGAAAAAGGCCCCGGTCTTGAAGGCTCGTTTTTGCTTTTCGCAGCCAGACTTTCTAGAACGTCAGTAACTCTTCCTCTTGAAACCTCCTAAATACTCTCAATTAGATTTGAAACTCAACATTTCTCAGAGCCTTCTAACTCGTTAGTCTTCTTCAAGGGGATCGGTTACATCCAATTAGAAGTCTTTGCAAAGAGCAAAATCAAGCTTTCTCTCTCTAGCTTTGGACATCATCAGATCCCTTCGTTAAGGGTACAGACGAGGTCCAACCGTAATTAATGAACTTTTAATTGAATTCCAATTATGAGTATTAAACTCATGTTGAGGTCAAGTTTTTTTGGTTAGCTAAAGTAATAGAAGTTTGAACGTTTGAAGTGCCTTTTCATGCATTAATTCCTTTTCACGCCTAGCAATGTGCATGATGCATCTTTTTGTGTGTTCACTTTAATCTTTGTTAAGAAGGCCCGATAGACTTGTCTAGTTGGGTGGGTGGGTGGAAATGAAGCACGACCAAACCACAGCCCACCCATTTTCAAAACCAGTGAACTATTTTGACGTTTGAATGGATGGGGAAAAAGAGCGCGGGAAGTAAAAGTCGAGTGAAAAGAGCGATATCTCAAAGCGCACCACTTGGTTAAAAAGGCTGATGACCTTGAGGAGGTTTGCCTCGCATTTTGAGGTCTTGGATGGAGAAAAAGAGGTAGAATTTCTTTCCTTCGATTGGGGCTCACATCAAGTTCATTTCCACTCGGCAGATAATATCGATTTTCACCATAAAACCCGCTTGACTGAGAGTCGTACTTTTATTGGAGTCAATTATTGTCGTTTAACGCTGTATTTGTCCTTTTCTCTGCACAGTGAGATAAGGCCCATAAAAGACTATTTCGGAGCAATAGACTCTTTTCTCCGGACTTTCCAAGATCTATTTATGACATTAGGGAGTTTACCATTTTGATCATAATTTGAAAAAATGGACATAGTTCAAACACAAATTCAATTTGAGTGGGACTTGAAAGGTATTCCCAGAAATCAAGCCAAGAGGTCCTTAATATATAAGCACCTCACAGATTCAAACGCTAGAGGTCGGTTGTTGAGGTAGTTTGAAAGTATTGAAAGTACGGTACTTTAACGAGCAGCTGACTGTGAGGTCACCTTACAAATAGAGCTCCCAAATTTGCACCTTGACACAAAAGCTTGACCTATTTTCGAACTTCTCAATGTTTATTGGACATATGAGAACTGAAATTTTGTTTCATAACGCTCAAAGGTTGCACGTTATTTTTATCTTACTGGTTGCGCTTAAAGGACTCTTTAGTAAAAGCATATTTGGATGCATAAATGAAGCATATGAGACGGAGTAGAAATAATCATGCTCGATCAATTTTCACTACATAAGCTGCGTTTGTCAATCCCAGCTGATGTAGCAAGGCTTTATCGAGAATGGTTATTTCTACTCCGTCTCACATGCTTCTTCTAGACTTCTACTGTACTTCCAAACTACCTCAACAACCGACCTCTAAAGCGCTTATTTATTAGGGAGGCGGCTCCTTCTTTTCATCTTTAGAAATCAAAGCAAGGACTGCCAGACAGACAATGAAACGGATATTAGGCGTGTCCAATGGTCAAAGAAAGACTCAGGTTTGGCAATCAAGGAGCTCATAGGTAAGAATCTATGGTTTGCTTCCCAGACCTCTAAAGACGGACGAAGTTGGCACATCACAAAATGAAAACCAAATGGATCTGATCTTCGGGAAGGAGATGGTTGCAACCATTTATTCTTTGTGGATATTGCAGACGTATAACAAAAGTAAATCTGTAGGTATCCTATCATTTTCTTAATGCAAGGTGATGATGGCGACAAAGTTTTCCAAAGTATTTTACTTAATGACCAAACAGAATCGACAGAGAGATAACCCATGGATCCCAGATATTTGCAAAGAGCCTTAAAAATATCCAACCATTGCTCGCTCACTTCTTACACAATCGAACGAAAAAATGGTTATCTGGGTTTTAAAACAATGAAACATACCACAAATCGAACCGAAGTCGAAATAACAACCTTTCGTATCTATTTTTATCCCCTTGATGAAACATCACATTGGCTTTTTTCATTTTGGCATTCGTTAGTTCAATCGAATACTGTCATTTCAATAAGTTTTTGCTTGGAATCATGATCGTGTCTGTTTAAAAAATTCGTGGAAGGCTGGCAATGGCTTAATTAGGTTTTTGCTTGTGTGGCTAGGATTAATTGTAGTTTCAGACGCGAAATCAAAGACATTTTAAGAAACCCGTGCATTTTATAGGAATAAAAAAGACACTCATTTCCTTGGCAGTACTGGAACACTGCTTATGATCATATCCTCAATTCCTAAACGTAATCAAATTCAGCATTTCGCTATAAATTCCTTTTTGAAATCGAAACAAGCGGGACCTTTTCACAATCTAATAATGCTCTCATCTCTTGAAGTCATGTGGGGCTTTGACGGGTGGATGAATGGGCCCTTTTTCGCGATCTTTATCACAGGCATTGTCTTCGTCGACTTTGGGTCCCCCAAGAGAGATGGTTTGCTTGGCCCCTTTTTGCACTCCATCTCCATACTACTAAAACATATATTCCGTCCTGTTTTTTCGACATACCTTGAATGAACTGACATCTCAAAGCTCTCTCAAACAACAGAAGTGTTTGCCAATTCTTTATGTTTTATGGCAGAAGTGCTCAACAGGAAGAGAAATGGCTGCCTATAACTTTCGAAAAAGTCGCGAAAATTGGCCGTTTCTCCTCTTGTTTCCGAGCGTAAGAACACCTTTAAAACAGGAAACTGGCCTCAATTGGAGATCCTCGACTTTGAACTTGACTTGTTTAAGTGGCAAAGGAGAGGAAAAAGGTGAAGGCCGAGTGTGCACAAGTCTGATTGAGAGATCGCATTTTGGGAGCCAAAAGCAATGGAAGATATCGCGAAAGTTTTCCAATTCACACACGCACTCACTTCCATATCAGATTCCATCCAATCTGTGCTCATTTATCCTGCGTTCAGCCTTGAAGTGGATCTTTGAGAGGCCCGGGGAGAAAAAAAGCCCTCAGAAATGGATCTCTGACAAACACACATTTCTCGATCAAATCCAAAAACATGGAACATTTACATCAACTCCCACTTGGATTAGCTCCATTTTTCTCGGCTTCAAGTCAGGTATCAGGGGACTAGTCACGTTCAAAGAACAAAAACGGAGAGGTTTTTCTTTTGTTATTGGCCTGAGTGTACGTACGTACGTATTCGCACATGTGAAAGGAAACGAAACCCGTATCTGAATCTTCAAGAGTTTGGAACGTTCACGTATCTGATTCAAATGCATTCAGAGAACCCGAGTTATCTTGTTTGCAACAATCGCGTTCCACACGTGTTCCCAATGGGAGAAAAGGCAGGGCCAAAAGTTTTTCTTGGAAGCTGCGCCACTAGCCTGCCAAAAGTTTGCTTCGGGTTTTTCATTTCATCCTTGACTGGACTTGAAAATTCCGACTCGTTCAAACTGGACCCGTGAAATCTCTTTTTTTCAGGTCTTGATGGATTTTAATGGGACATTCTTGGATCGCAGCCAATTAGGTTGAGCACATCCACATAGCCTCATTTTTTATCGCACCGCAGGCATTTAGCCCTTGATCTATTGTTTCAAACCATTGGACCACGTGCCAAATCCCTTCACCGATGACTTCATTACTCAAACCCACACTTGAGTTCACATCCTTAATGGTCTCTCGAAGTATTTCTTTCTGCGACTGTCAATTATTTTACAACGAACCCACCACAGGGATGCTGAAGACACCAAAAGAGACCCTGGGTTCCCTAACAAAGGGGTTCAAATGAATTGAAATGCGCCAAGTACTGGTCATAAAAGTACTCACAAGGAGAGAATAATTACCAAGTAGCACCCTCTCTGTGGATTTTTAAGGCCAAGATTTACGGAGAAGAGGTCGGTTTTCTTCCACCACAAGCACCGCCAGCAAATGAGTTTCCCCTACTAGCGATGTCCTATCTCTCAATATTTATGTATCTCGCCGGGTCATTTCAGATAAGTCTTGACGGGGCTCCCATTCCACTGAAGGGTATCTTTCCACATTCCAGTCAGTGAACAGAACATGCTTGGTTGGTGATACTGATCTCTACACGTTCAAGTATCTCTCACTCCCTCTATTTTTTGCTCGTCCCTCGACCCTTCTGTAAAGCATCCATTTCAGAGCCCCACCACCTATTCTCGTTTTCTTTGCAGTCAGGCCCAAATGACTGCAATAAATCCGCTCATGAGCGTCAAAGCCATCAAAATAGCACCTCAAAAGGCTTGAACATAAACCACTTCATTTGGAAAGTTACTGACCGTTTTCTCGGACCCCCTCCCTGTCCTCGGAATAAGTTCTTGGGACAACCGCTAAACTATGCAACAAACCATGCCTCAAGAAGCATGAATTTCTCTGGACCGGGAGCCTAGCGAAAAGAATTATGATTTTCAGTAGGAATACTTGAATGACTACTTCTGCTAATTAACTCTGTTTATTTTGGGTAGACCACATTTTTCAATCGAACGGCGGAGCTGCAGAAGCACATGAGCTTCTTTAGTCGGAGCCAAAAGTTATGCTCTCCCAAAACTCATTGTAATTGTTTTACCGCAAAAGGGCGAGCTCATTCATTCTACGCCAGGGGTCGGCAACTGTTTTTGTGTCAAGGCCCGCCAAATTTGGTTTGGTGACGTCGGGGCCCACCATACAGATGGCGGCAGGTTCATGGGCCCACAAAATAATTGGTCAAAGACCTCAAGGCCCACATGTCTAGTACTATGGATGTCTCTTGGGCCCATTATTTCGGACTTTCCTCATTGCTTGTGGTCATTGCTTGTGGGCCCACCAACGATCAACTTTGGCCCACATGTGGGCTGCAGCCCATCGGTTGCCGACCCCTGCTTTATGCTCTCTTCACTACATAGTTAAGAGAAGGCAAAACTTTTCACTTCGACATTGGATTGAGCTGACTTTTGAAACACTTAATATCCTCACGAAAGTGTCATTTGCTAAAGAATGCAATTGTGTTTTCCTACTTGAATAATAGTTCTTTTTCCTTGCCTCCCAGTCCAGAGAATTCAGATGTTCTTGTATGCATCCATGAGATGAGAAAAGTTGGGGGTAAACAAACTTACAAGCGATCTCCAATGTGGCGTTCTTGCTACGGGCAATCCCGTTAGCATTGATGGCCTCACACCAATATGTTCCAGCGTCCACCGTCTCTTTGGTTCCAAGGAAAAATAAGGATCCATCCGGAAGTTGGATCCTCCTTGAACCGGGACTTTGAGAGGCCGTCTCGATCTTTCCAGTCCCAGCTCGAAACCATTGGACCATGGGACGAGGTGTTCCAGCGGCATGGCAGGTCAAGGTCACAGGTTCGTTCTCCGGGACAATGAGATCCGTGGGATGTTCCAAGATGATTGGAGGAGAGTGAGCATTAGGCGGAGGAGTTGGAGGTGTGGGTAGAAACGCATCTGCTGGGAAGTTGGCGCCTGCAAATTGAAATAATTGGAGACTGTTATTCACAATGGGTGAGAGTATTGGGTGGCCTTGGCCATCAAACTTCATTCTCCATCATTGCCTAATGAGTTGGAGGAGGTATAGGACTGGTTTTTGCCCTCATCTCACATTCATGGTATGGGTCTCAAATCAATCAAGTTCATGAGAACTGGAAGACGTATGACGACTTGCGAATTGAAAGAGTGGGCAAATAGATTGTTTAGTCGCACATTAAGTATTCGAAGAAGTAAGAAGAGTTGATTTGTAGAGGAACCATCGGGTTGATTTTGAATCACGGATTGCAACCCTACATTTCAATAAAGAAATGCAATCAAAAAAAATCCCCGTCATCTTTTCCGGGCCGGACAAGTTTGATTTAGTTAAAAGATGAAAGGATCTAAGTGAATGGACAAGCATATGGAATTTAATGATGACTTGATGTTTGTTAGGGGAATATAACATGTATGTTTGTTATTGTTTTTGGATTAAACATTTAACTCGTTTTCAATTTCCACAAACTAAATCAGGTGCTTTTAAGTCGTCATCCTTTGACTGTGATCTACAATATGTTATGCTTTGCTTACCTGCAATGATAAATTTGTGGTTTATCATTGCAAACCCTTTTGTTTTGATGAATCTCTAATAAGAGTATTAGGATATCATAAATTTATTTTATTTTGTGCAATTTTACATGGGTTATATCGTTATTAGATAGATCTTTGTGGAAGGGCAAAGGCAAAAATAAATAAATACAACAGAAGAAGAAAATTTTCTCCTACGTACACCTTGAAATTCAATCAAAAACTCAAGTCAAAAATAACTCTTTGATATTTTCAGTAAATAGTGATTCTCTCCAAAAGCAATCAATGATTTTGTCGCCAAGAGTCTGATCAGGTTTTCAATTACACATAATTTCAAACCTTCATTTAGGTATAATTTGTAATCTGGTTGGCCTCTACGTACATAATCAGCCATGGCAAGAAATCTGCACTCCTCGAGGCCCTCAAGAACACCACATTTCAATCCTAATTCCAATCAAAGTTCAAAACTTCACTCCGAGACCATTACGACCAGATTTTGCGCTCATCCATCAACAAGAAACCCTCAGTTCACTCAGTGAGTAATGAGTTTCTTGCCCGGATTATTGCCATGAGGCTTAATTGGAGTGTTCAACGAGTACAACTCTGATGAATGGCAATGACAACGAAACATGCCAACAAAACCAGAAGAAGCCAGCGGCGCTTAGAAGAATGGCATTTTCTCGTTAAATATAGATCACGTGCCAACCCATGCGGCACATTAGACAGACAAGCATAACCAGAAATTTGGTTGTCGTTGGTCCATTTCGAACCGAGCAATTACTGCCCACAAAAAAAAGAAGTCCTTAAGTCTGTTTGAGGTCCTTCAGGCTTGGAAAAGTCAACTGACCTTGGAGTATATTACAAGAGCCAAAACCCGAACCAATGGTTTTGGCAAGGAACCAAAAGAGGCTCAAATTCCTTGCTCTTTAACAAAATCCTTTTATCACCTTTATTGGTGGATATCATGTTTCGTTGGTTTAAGAGTATAATATACAATCTCGATGACTCTGTATTGGCAAGGGTTGCCAGATTTTGCCATCTTACAACGTTGGAGGGAATCCAGCGATAACATCATGCATTTAATTGAGCCTTTCATTTCTGCCCTCTCATTGCTCTTTGCAAAATTGAAAACCTGAATGCCAAGAAAAATTGCTGTTTGCCACTGGTGACATTTCTTTGCAATGCATGATATCTCGCCCTATCTATGGTAGAGATCAGAATATCCTATTTAAAATGGATGCCTGAGGACAATTTAGAATGTCATAGTTCCTCATTCCCCATTAGAAGGATTTATTTTGACTCGTTTTTCTCCCCAGTGAGGGAATTCAATCTTGTCGCCTGGAAATGAATGATTTGTGCTCTTGGTGGCTTGAACAAGAACAGCTTTGAATTTAGAAGAAACGAACCTCTTTTCACGTGTTCTTGCCAGTCACGATGGTCAACACCATATTTGGGCACATCGTAATGGTTGACTTTCGCTTTCCAATCCCATCATCAACCAACCAACCAACCACCTATCCTAATCTGTATGTATTACGAGTGGTGTGCAATGAATGCCTAGTTTGTCTAGAGGTTAAGAACATGTTAAGCCCAAAAGCACGATTTTCGAGTTTGCTATAGAGTTCTAACTGGACAAAACCTCGACTCTCCGTGATCAGAGTATGATTATGACATTGAATCCGAAAAAGAGCCATCGAGGGTGGCTTATTGTCGTGACTTCGAGTCCTCTTCATAGAGAGATTTATAGATCTTTAAAGGGAGCTAGCTAGCTCCATTCAAATTCAGGACAATCCAAACTCTAACTATGAAAGAAGGGAAAGGGATAGATGGGTGTCTAATTCGGCTATCCCGAGTCCTCCACATTTTACACAAGCCAGTTCTTAATCACAGTCTAAGTTACAGGTCAATAAAATGCTCCCATCAGTTGAGATGCTTGACCTAAAGCACCCAATGAAAGAGAGTATTGCTGGCACTCACACCGCTTTAAATGGATATGTCAATGTAAGTTAGTTTTTTAAATGACATTTGAGATGTCATTTAACAGAATATGAATACTTTTAGTAGTGTTAATGAAAGCTAAAGTTCTAAGAAGAGAAGGTTTGGGATACGTATCTTTCTGGTACATTAAGATCTTCGGCTTGACCCGATTCTGGCTTCAATTTTTGACGGGATGGACATTCCTTCTCGTACACAAGGGCTGACGTTTTCAAGGACATAAAGAGATCTGCTTTATATTCATAGTTGTTTCATTCCGAATACAAATTAATCTAATTTATCCTTGTCCAGAAGTTCCCCTCTCATTGAAGTTGGAACATAGTTCAAGCAGCCCGGTATCAAAAGTTATTTCATCTTTTCAAAGGTTTCAAGCTCTAAGCAAAGTGTTGTAAATTGCTGCTGATAACATCTCGATGCGATGAGACGGTATAAAAAATCCATCTGAAATTGTTAGTCTTGGCAGTTGCTTACGCAGATTGATCTTGATCAATAATTGACTTCAAGATATAGTCCGCGTTCGCATTTGTCCACCAAAGCCCTCCATCTCTTTGCTCTAAAGCTAGTTCATCTAGGACAGTAGATCACATCTCTTTCTTCTTTGCTTGTTTTGTCATGCCTCATCGATTGTAATCTTGTAAATTGGAGGCCTCCAAAAATAGGTCAATTCATTATCGTCACGACACAGACTGAAATTAAGAGCCTTCTCCATGATGCTGCTAGTCAGCCGCAAAAAAGAGCTTCCAAACGAATCTGATCTCGACTTGGTCTCAAGAAATCCAGACCTGCTCGAACCAGCCAACCATATGTGAATTGCACTCCAGAGCCAGGTGTGATATTTTGGGAAGGAAATGCAAATTGAATGTGGGCGAAGGTGAAAACAAGTTGTAGTTGAGTAAACACACCATCCAAAAACACCCCTGAAAAGATTGTTCGCGTGTTGAAGCTAAGTTCTGTAATGGAAGTGGCTTTTTTAAAACTCAAGAGAAACGCACCCTGACTGCTATGTGTGTATAAAAATGGGGTTTGTTGCGCGGATCCGTACAGAGAAGGGAGGGAACGGAAACTTTTCTCATAACATTCATCAGAGAAGGTCAAAAATCCATTTGCGAAACAGTCCGGAGAAGTTTTTCCGCTTTGCTTTGCCTCTTCTAGTTGTTGTGCAAGATTTCTCTACCAAGTCGGAATCCGAATATTTATGTCCAAATCAGATGTGACAGGGAAGGCCCAAAGTTTTTTTTTGTTCCCTCACAAGGCAAAATAACAAAAGCTTCTCGAAATGTTCCGAATAGAATCCTGTCTCATTCCAACTCCAGTGTAG
Source organism: Tigriopus japonicus (assembly GCA_010645155.1). Lineage (NCBI taxonomy): Eukaryota > Metazoa > Arthropoda > Copepoda > Harpacticoida > Harpacticidae > Tigriopus > Tigriopus japonicus. The sequence continues at coordinate 897,501 of JAAGOF010000250.1, read as the reverse complement.
GTTGAATTCCCCTTGTAAGTGAATAATGATGACCCATTTAAGTCCTGGAACGGGAACCACCCTCAACACAAAAAAGCCTTGTCCTTGAGGTTTCTTTTTTCTTAAATAATGACTTCTTGGGGAACAATGTTGGTGTCTGTTCTCGTTGCCGGCTCGAAAAGCCAATTTTCACTTAATTGGACTTGTAGAAAGGCCACGAATAAGACCAAAGGAAAGAGCCCCTCTCTCCAGCACGCCTCTTCAACTAAAGGCTCACTTGAAAATGTGCTTAGAGACCACTTTGACTCTTCTGGACAATCCACACAAAAACAGACTGAACCGAGGCTTCTTGAAGCTAAGACCACTTTGTATCTTAAATAACAAGACGAAATGGAACATCATGTCCAGCACCGATCTAGACGTCCGTGATGATATGCTAAGGAGGGTGGTCTTTCTTGGCAGGAAAATCCTTCAAAAGCCCGAGAAAGACGGAGGAGAAGTCTCGTCGGAAGACGAAGGAGCAGGCTATTTCAAGAGATTACGGAAATGCTTTGTTCCATCTTATGTAGATAGATAAGCAAGCAAGGCAAGCAGGCCCGCGCTTCGTTTCAAGACAATTTGTCTCGCCAACTGCGAAGGATAGGTTTGGAAATTCTTGATTTGAAAGATGACAGGATTCTATCGTTTCTCCTCGAAATGATGCAAGTGCAAGAGACATTATGCCAATCCGGTCGTTGGATCCCCATCAAATGACATCAGAGAAGACTCACGGCCAAATGGTAACTTTATGTAGTTTTCAAATTGTTGACGAACCTTGGAGACACTGTATATTGAAGTCGGCTATTCATACGGTTCAGCGCGAAAGTGCCGATTTTGGGTACAAAAAGAAAATATAAAACAAGATCATTGTTAAGAAATGTTGTTTGTAAGGTTAACTTAGAATTCAAGTCAACGTTTTCTCAAAGAATAATAATAATAATTGTGAGTGGTTGTCCAAGTAATTTTCCCCCTGTACAATTTGCGTTTAAAGAAATTCACAGTGTCAAAGATTTAAGTTTGTAGTTATATTTCCCATGATTTAGAGAAACCCTTTTGGCATTCACTCGGCAGCCTCAGATCAATTGTCTATGGAACATTGCTCTATTTCAGACAAGACGAGCCAAGGCCAAACTGAGCATACAACTTCCTTGAACATATCATTATCGGCGTCATATGAAACATATATTCTTGTACACAACGTGTTCCACAATTGTGGGTGGTTGCTCAAAATGTTGGAAAGCCAAAGCAAACACATCTTGTGGTTAATCAATGGTCAACTTGGCCACAAAATAACCTTTTCCCCTAACCTAGATGAATCCTGACCATTCATAGAGAAACTAGTCCTTGAATTATCATTCTAGAAAAACAGGCAGATTTGGAGAAACGTTTGTTCGTCTATTCCTTAAAGAGGTTCTTCAGGTAACTTCTGTGTCAAACACTTTCTGTGATCAAAATATTCCGATTTTCCCTCGACTGCGCTCTAGTTGAGTTGTTCTTAGTTTATCTCAGTGTGTATTTGAGCTTAAGAAGTCATTTTTAAATTCCAAAAACTTTTGAGACCACTTTTGAGGTGTTAATGCAATACTGCACATGAATTTGAAATCTGTTAATTAGGTCACGGGCAAAAATACATCATAAGGCAGGAACCCCTGAAAGGGGTGGACACGAACTCCGATTTTTGAAAAAATGGTATGAGGCCGAGGCTATATTTTGAAACAATGTCATTCATTCCTTATTAACGAGTAAAACTGTTGAACATGCATCTTGAAAGAATTCAGTCAAACTTTTTGTGCTAATATTTATTGACTAATTGTTCTTCGCCTTGATTTTAGAGGTCCCAGCACTCCTTTTACTCGTCTCATGAACGTTTGACATTCAGCTCTCCAAAGGATTTTAGTCCACTTAACAATCAGGAAAATACATAGATGGAATCTTGCTTCACCCATTAGTCCAACTTCTGTGAAACAATGCTAAATAGAAGTATCTGTGGTGATATCTGGAGGGTTACTCCTCTTCCATCCTCTTCAGCACCTCCACGATGCAGGAACCATTTCTATAGGAAAATGAAGGAATGAGAATAGTCTCATTTTGAAACAAGATGGAGTCCAAATCGGAGATGTTGTTGGTTGTAACTATTGAAGGGCACTTTTGACGGTTCTGGATCAGATCAGCCATCTGATCCGGATTGGAATTGGAACAAAGGCAATCACGACGTCCTTGTGACAAAATAAGTGAAAAACATGAGGATCAAATCCTGGATTGTGGATTTCATTGAAAATGTTTCAAGTCTTGGGGCTCAAGAAGGTCAGGACCACGCAGGACTGGGGCTAAGGGTCCTTCAGGACCAGAGGATCATGTCTTTTCATTGCAAGGATAGGCTCTACGTGCTTGATAGGGTTTCATTGATCTTCTTAGTTCTTAGATCCCTTTGTCCAGGAATTAACAATCAAATTGAGTCAAAAAATCCACACAATTCAATCTTGGTGGGAGCATTCCATTTTCAAGACTTTGAGAGGGTCCATGTAATCCGGGTTAGACTGTCAGATCACCAATTTGGGCTGACTGAGTCGAAAGGCAAATCAAAATATTGAGCCCATCCATTGCTAGTAGGCACACCTGATATGTTTCGAAGTCATCTTAATTTGTTCTTCATTTGATGGAATTCTTGACATTGAGGACTTCTTTCTTTGTTTTATGTGGACCTTAATGCGAACGGAGATTCCTCTTGGAAAGGAACCAAATTTACCCCAGAAACTCTCATCTGAATCAAAACGGGGATTTTTATGGCGCTCATCCATTAGACAACTTGAACAACCTAAGAATATCTTACCTGTCCTTGAATTATCCTGAACTAAAAGACACAACCATATAATAAAAGAAATTCGAGGATGGAACATCATTTATAGATCAATGGCAAGGTGACAAAACCTAAAACAAACTTGATTTCATACAAAGTTTGGCATGTGTTAGTTAAGTTCAGGTAATACATGGATGGGTTCAATTGTAAGCTCAAAGATATTAATAAGACGTTCAAATCGGATAATAGATAAGCTCGGAAAACCCCGCTATTTTGTTGTTGATAATTCAAGGAATGGTAAGATATTCTTAAGTTGTTCAAGTTTTGTAATGGATGAGCATAAGGAAACTCCCCGTTTTGGTCCTTGGGAAAGTTTGTTCTTAATCCTTTTGCGGAAAAGAGGAATTTGTGCTCGGATTCCGGTCCATATTCGTTCTTTTTGCTTTAGTTAGGTCTATCACTTCCGAAGGTTGTAGCAGGTAACCTAGTCATCATCAGATTTATTTTAATCACTTTGATCGTCATCTTGTAGAAAAGACACCTTGTTCACTCGCACTCCATGATGTGGTCATTCATTCATTCACTATTTTATTCACTCGTTCTTGGCTGAACTTAATGTCTTCGAAACACCCACATCAGACTGATTTTGGGGCGTGGGGTTGACCTTTACCAAGGCTAGGACTTGGCTGGACCCGCTTTAAACACAGAAAACCCCGATTGGCGCACTATCTTTTGGACTCTTGGTCGATTTCCGTTTGATTATCCGCTCCCAACATGGCCGTTTGTACTTCTTGTTTACTTACGAACTCTCGGCCTCATCCGTGTGAGGTTGCGAGCTAGGAAATTCCGCGAGTTCGTATCCAGTATTTATACTATTATATAGGTTATCCCTGCATAAGGTCACCTCAAGCATGCTCAAAGATAATTGTTTGAACATTTTCTTTCACCCCTCCAAGTAATCTTGTGGGTGTGTCTACCTAAAATATTGTCAAAATCTACTTAGCCGTTTGTCTGAATTGATGTAATGGCCCTCTTGCTTGGTCCTTCGAGAATGCCAAGTAAAAAGGCCGTTGAAAATAGATCCGCGAAATAGAGTTTCAAAATATTTGAGAACAACACTGCTCTGCTCATAGTACATTTAAAACTTTTGTCAAAGTAATTTTTCAATAAGATATTTCAAGTGTGTTTTAAGTAACAAAATAGTGTTTTTGCCTCTGACCTACATTGACTTGTATTTAACCGAATTGACACAAATATTCTGCATTGCATTCACATCTCAAAAGTGGTCTCATTTTCTTTTGGAATTTAAAAATGACTTCTTGAGCTCAAATACACACCGTGTTGTCTATGATCATGACCGCCTTTGAGATCAAGTGTCTCTCCTAAAGAGGCACAAGGGAACAACAACTAGTGAGTGGTTCAAGGTCTCTCAATGTTGACATTTGAAGAGTGCAGCACCATACATCTTCAGCACACGTACATACATCGTTGCGTGGATTGCAAAAAAAAGTGCAATTCACTGTGTCCGTGTTGTCGCTGAGGATGGTCCCACTCGACCATACTGGAACTGCCATTATTATCATTATGCACTCGTTTTGCATCTCAATGAACTGCATCTAGCTTCTTCTTGTCCACCGTTCCAGTACTCGTTTTATTACGTCACTGATCCTTTATGATTAAGAACAAAGCCCATATTTTCATTACATCACTCTTTGGCAATAATTGCCCTTTGAAATGAGAACCCATTCTAGAATGTGTGTTAATTGGACCTCAGAGTGGTGAGATATTTCTTTGTCATGGGCTATGTTTACATCACGGTGAAATGTAAACACTATGTCAAGTGGTGAAACCTCATCCAATCTTCAGGCCATTTCACTTGTAGTGCATGTAAATAGGAGGGTGAGGGTCTTACCTGAAAACGAAATGAGAGACATAAGCATTCGGTCATTCGAGGCATGAATTGCCCCCGATTTTTCTATTTTCTCGGTGTCTGTGCATGCATCATGAGGAGCAGATGCGAGGAGGATAGGAAATAGAAGGAAGATTCTTTCTATTTTTCGGGCGGGGGGAAGTAAAAGCAAAACTATGTAAATGATGATTGCTTCCCTTGGGACAAGAATGTGAATGACCTCTGGGTCGGCAAACCCTCTCAAAATTGTCTACATTGTATTGAGCGACCCCACTAGTTGCAACGAAAATAGAAAAAAACACCCAGACAGGATTGCCATTGTGAAAGATGGGCTTTTTCCTTCTTTGTCGCAACTATTAAGGTTTCTCAATCTGATATAAGGCTATCAAGGGAAACATAGATATAGAAATGCATTGGTTGAGTTTGAACTCATTATAATGATGGAATAATAATTTGGCAACACTGGTGTCCAGTTCCAAGAACAACTAGATTTTAATCACCTCTTGAATCTCCATCATGAGATATCGAAATACATGGGTAAACACACTTTTTCTTATGGATACTTGAGTGTGGTTAAAACGTGCCCAGAGAGCGATAGGAAGTGCTCAAGTTTTTTTCTGTTTTTCTTTCAGGTTTGTTGGACAAGAAACCTCAGAAGGTCAACTGTCGCATTTCTTTTCCGTGGCTCATCGTGTGGCAAAGAGCGTCAGAAGGATTGGAAAAGCTCTTCCGAAATGGCCAAGTTGTCAAAGCAATGTGGGATCAAACTTGGAAATGTGAGCCTCTCCGAAAGTCCGGAAAGAGCATTCTAAGTACAACAGTAAGTAACTTGGACAGTTGGGCCTTGGTTTACATTGAATTACGGATCACCCAAGACACAGCATCGGTGTTGGCCCCAGAAACCTTTTTTCCGCCTTCATATACTTTGGAATAGGTACATTCTTGGATTGAATGAATGGAGCCGTCTTCTTTCTTTGTTTGGAAACAACCATCAGTAAAACACAAAAAGGGGAATGGTTTTAGTTTGAACGACGATGAGCCGGTCTCTAAAGGAACATTTGTTTTATCAGCTTAAAGGGAGACTCTACTTTGTTGATAATTGTATGAAACCTTTGAAAGGCTGGAAGAGGTGCACTTTGTCTTCGACATCGGTTCCATTACATCGCCCACGCTTCAAGATGAGACGAAAGAGATATTGAAGAGCTAAACTTCCCTATCTATTGACCAAGAGGCCTCAAGAACTATGTCATGTCCATCCCTGGCTTGTTTCAGAGTTTACTCACACTCACATTGCTGTCCCCCCAAAACTCTCCGGCATTGTTGTCAAAGTATCGAACCCAATTTGGACGTGGAACTTTGCCGCTTTTGATGCCTACAAGCTGCCCCAAAATACAGATATTCAAAATTCGCTTTCCCAGCGGTAGCATCCTTAATTTTGTTTTATGGTTCCGTTTGTTATGCTCAAGATTGAAGGGGACTCTTCATTTCGTGCAGATAAGACAATGGCTTGCATGGTGGAAGCTTGTAAATTCAAATTTTCTGCCTCCAAAATGGCTCCCCCAAGCCTTTCTTGAAGCTCCTTTTGGTGGTAGTGTTAGTAGTGTTGAAGCCGAAGCAGACTGGCACTTTATTCATTTGAGTCCATTTTGTAATGGTCTCCCGGGGATTTTTATGTCTCGGGTGTTGGCTATGTATTCAGAATTAGAAATAAACTTACATTTTATCATCATTTCTTCGTCTGGAAGAAAACACAACAAGGCCAACGCAATCTCTAAAAAGAAATAGGCCGAAGAGCTTTCAGGGCATACCAACCCATTGTAGATCTTGTCCAATCAAGCACACTTTACAACTAATTGGCCGAGACAACTTTACGAGATGATCCGAAGTTATGGCATCGCTCTCCAGCGTCAGACATCAGGTCAGATTTGTTCTCTATTTCCCCTTTCTCTTTTGTGAGATAATTGCCGGAGAATCTTCAAGGTTTCTTGCACAGAGTTTGAGAAAGCCGGAAAGACGAGTTATTGAATAAACGGGCCCTCTGTCATGTGCGAAAACACTAGAAGTAGCGACAAGATTGCTAGATTGACGGCCCTCCTAGATTCTCGAATAAAAAAAGAAGTAGAAAACACTCAACTTGGAGGATCCCCTCTATTTTAATAGAGCCTGTTCTTATGACCGTCTGCAAAAATCTAGTGTACTACACCCCTTTTTGCTCCATCAGACGACCAAAAGGATCCAACGAGCGAAGACAGAATGTCCCTGTTAAAGCGCTTCATCTATGAATGGAATGAGGTTTGCATTGAGAATTGAGCCCGACTTGTACGTACGTATAAACTAATGAACCTTTTTTCATTTGGTGAATGTTTTGTTGTTTCGACTAAAACTTTCACATTTGTTAGATAATCGCGTTAAAATGAGGAGTAGTTTGAGTCCGATTCGATGCTTTGGGACCTTTCTATAATGGAGCCTAGTGAGCTTTAGCCTCAAAGAAAGTGCAGGCAGAGAAACAAAGCGCGCATGTCCCTAATTAATTAGGGAGCTGTCCCTCCATGAGATCCCCATAACGTGTATAGGAAGCCCTGGTCCAACGAACAACGTGGTGGTAGTAGGTCTTGGACTAGATGAGCAAAAGTTTTTGTTTGTGCAAAGTTTGCTCGCAAACAACATATGAACCTTGTGTTCACTTCGTCGGACAAACATTCATCCGAGGACAACACTGTCCGAAAATTGGATTTGGACAAAAACAATCGACTCACGACAGACACAAGTCAATTTTACAGTGTTCGCTATGGGACCTGCATGCCTATTTGAGATAATGGTCCTTTTTTGCTGAAATATCATGTCTGCTCACCAAGAGAATATATGGCCAAAGTTTATGAGACCGTTCGTCTTGTTTCTATTTGAATACATGACTCAATTTCGGTGCTTTGTCTAAAGAAAGAAGGAAAGCTATGTATATCTCCATCTCGCTCCTCGTCTCCTCCTCACCAACAAAAGCCATCCATGTCCATTGCTCCCAGAGCCCTTTTATGTCCATCCAATTTTATCACGACCATTTCGAGACCAAAGCATCATATTTCCATTCGTCCAGAGGATCTAAAGAATACAAATTGTCGCACCAAGTTCAAATCGAGGGCAAGCTCGAATCACCATTGTGAGACTGACTCGTTTTGTTCATCTTTATGAGAAATTAGACCTCCTGTTCACAATTGTTCTCGAGTTGCTCAAGGATTCACGTCACCCATGAAAAGAATCTGAATTGTTAAAGACACTCGAAGCACTGTAAGAGCGCACCTTGACCGGGTGCATGTCAGCTGATTTATTACAGTCACTGTGGTCTTTGGCACCTCCTTAAGACCATAATTAGCCATCACCTGTAGGATAATCATGATAAAATTGCAAGGCAAACGGGCCCTCAAGCTTGAATGCTAGGGTTTTTCGCTGTGTAACAAATCCAGAACAAAAGAGCCCTAGAATTGAAAAGAAATGAGCAAGCTTCAAGGAGGGAGGGCCTCAAGATAAGGGGACTTGGAATCACTTTGACCAGACGGGAGTGCAGGAGGAGCCACCATATAATCAGACTTAAACCATAGATCCAAAGTTCAGCGACGGACATTTTTTTGGCTCATGCTCAAGGTTTGCAATAATGTGCCATTACAATGCGAATATGGACAGACACATCCACACACATTTATTTCCCCCATACTTGGAGGTGGAGGCTATCTGATATGAAAAGGCAGATGATTCTCACTGCAAGCTCCATTTTTATGAAAGTGGAATCTCAGGGTATTTAAAAGACCATTTTGAGTCAGAGCCCCTGACTCTTGAGCAATAAATGAATGGATGCATATGTATGAGTGTGAAAACCATGAGAGGAGCATGTGAGGTGAACAAAATGGGAAAGATGGAGATTGGAGATCAGAACCATTGAGGGAAGTGATTCCTAGGCATTGGAGGGTGCAAAGAAAGAAGTTAAAAAACTTGGCAGAGATAGCGCCCGCTGAGCACAAAATTACAGATCTTTTGAGGGCACGCCAAGAAAATTCTCAAATTCACATCTTGTTCGGCAAATCACAAAGCGTCTAAAAGATTGGCAAAAGCCACATTTCCATGTAAGCCAGAGATGCCAAAAAATGTCAGCATGATGGCCTTTGAAGCAAGCAATTTCCAACTCTTTCCCCTTCAACCTCAAGTTGAAAGATTAAATTCCCCTTTTTGCCGGATACTGAACATAAAACCCACAAAACCACGAGTAAAACTCCAGGTACTTTCACAACAACAATTTTGTACTTAATGCTAAATTGTATTACCCACCCTTTGTTCTCCTTCATTTGGACTTTTTGGGCTCACAGGGTCTGTCAATATGTAAATATTTGATTGCAACATCTGATTGGGATTCCATGGGGAAAAGCCCAAGTTCTAATCCAATTATTGCTCCCAATTAGGGTAATTACACAGGCAAAGTTTTGATTCGAGCTCACTCTTGTTCATCAATCCAAATATGGTTCAATCAAGTAGATCTTACCTAATGAGTTAGTAATGAAGAATTGATCACAACGTTGGGGAAAAAACGCCGGGCGTGAAAACCGTGCAATTGCCAAAGGAAGTCAGATCGAGTTCCTCAATGTGAAAGTGCATGCAATGGGCTAATCAGGTTTGAAATCCAATCCAGCAAACGAGCACTGACAGAGGTTCACGCTAAAGGTCAACTTTTATTTGCTCAAGATGATGAAGAGGGTGCCAAGTTCGAGTGTAATCATGGTCATATGTATAAACACTCGAGCAGTTGAAGGAACCCCGTGAACTCGCAGAGACGTCCTTGTAAATTGACAGTCAGACATTGGATGGCACAATGCTCTTGGCCAATCGATTCCCCATCTTCATGTGATTGCAGATTGGGTTTGAAGATTGACACCAAGTGACGGTTCTTCAGCAATCTTTGGATATCTCGGACAACGTTGATTCTGGCAACATGAAACACGAGTGTGACTCAGGAATTTTCTGAGCATCAGACATGGAAAAGACGAAGTGCTGGACATAAATTAGCGTCCATCAACTTCCAATGAGGTGTGATAACAAGAAGTGGACAGTCCAGGGCCCTTCCAAATCTTCCTTGAGTTTTCTTGGGTTTTCTAAGGAGTCTGTATTTTAGCCTCAAGGCGGATTGTACATTGTCCATTAGGAGCTCACTTGAATTGACCCGGAGGAAATGGGCGAATGGTTTCGACCGAGGAGTTTCAATGAAAGATTCTGAGCGAGATACAAGACGAAGAAATAATATCTTTTCCCCGACCATCATTGAGCCTTCCATTGAGGCCGGAATTACCTCTGTCATTAGCTCATTTCTCAGATTTGACGAGGAGCCTTTCGTTGCCCCAAGTGCGTATACAAAGTAGTGGAAGCGCTGGACATGGTTTTATTGTGCCAGTTCGGTCGTTCTCGCGGGATTGGCCAATAAATAGTTATGAAGTCCCCTTAAGGTAGACACTCGAGGAATGTTCGCGCGAAACGGAACTTCTCTCTTTTCTGTCAGGGCTCTTTTTTGAGGCAGTTTTCGGCCCGATTAATTGTATTGATAAAATCCCGCTCCTCACGAGCCTGATCTTTTCCACCAAAGCTCTTATCTACTCGGCTTGTTTGTGTGAATGTCTCCTTTTCTCGGAATGAGGCCACCAAAGTCAAGCAAATCAGATTTAGGCACAAGACCCTCTGGATCGATGTGAGCTTTGTTGCATACATCTTTGTACATTGTCCATGCACAAAGCACAACACAAGTATTTAAATGTACAGGGTGTTGCTCGATTCGAGCCTATACTCGGGTTGCCAATCGGTCAAGGCCATTCATTGTTGAACGTACCATTAATGACATTTTTCACATCACGTATTGTGTAACTGAATTGGATTTTTGACAGATTTCGATGAAGAAAATTACATTGCATTTTAGTACACCCTGTTTTTTCGAAGCAAAAGGATGTGGACGAAAACGAGATCAACGAAGAGAGGCAGATGGCCTCGTTGATCTGACTGGCTTGGGGAGGATTAGTGAGAATTTAATTTTGATAAATCTGTTACACGGGCGATGGAGCATGTTCTTGTATATACAATCCCCAGTCGTGAGTGAGCAACAACCCAAATACATTCATCCACCCAAAAGCCCAAATGTTGAAGTCATGATACAACCAGTAACCCCCCTTGGATTTTCCGAAGCATACTACTTTATTTGCTTACTCAATGTCAATGCCGGAGTCTTGGGTGACGGAACTAACTCTGCTCAAATTTTGATTGCAGGGAGACCCTTAAGAAATCAACCACTCCAAAATCAGCGACATTTGTCATGTTTTCGTTTGTGAAGACTTATTCGAATTTGAAGGCACCTACTTTGGGTAGGTCTTGCAATCTTTGTGTCATGAGGAAGATTCCTTCGAAACGAAAATCTTTTTACCTAAATGATTTTACCAAGAGGCTTAAAAAAATCGGGTGTATTTATTTCTTATGGGCCTCCCTGTAAACCACCTTGGAGCTCACCGACAATACATCTTTCCTAAGCGAGGAAAGGTATAAATAGAATGAACGTGAAAGTTGTTTTTCACGAATTGGTGGTAACAAGAAAGAAAAAGAAAAATCTCCCCAGGTTTCATCTCTCCCCATGCAAAATCAGTTCAGAGCACAAGAGCATCTCCTCGACCACCACCAAGAGCGAAATCTGAGCAAGCTGTCGTTGATTGAGTGGACTTCATTTCAAACAGGGTGAGCCAGCTCTAGTTACACAAGTAAAAGACAACTTGGAGTCGCGAACTCGATTCCAAGTCGACATGACCAAATCGTGTCGTTTGTTCCTCAATCCCTCACCACGTGGACATCTCAACATGCGGAAGGGTGGTCCAGATCTTAAATCCGAGACTTTGTCTTAAGCTTGAGTCAATATTGGCACAACGGCACCCTTAACAAGGTATACAGAGTTAATGGCATCGTTAGCGCAGATTTGCGGCCTTAAAACGTGAGTCTTGTAATAACGGAAGAACTATGCCGATGTATTTGAGCTGTCCCAAGTTCCAGAGGAATGTGGAAATAGACGAGGATCTCTATCAATACGAGATACTAGGAGTGAGGCGTCATTTTCGTTCATTTTCTCTTCTTTCCCTTTCAGTAAATCTTCACCATTGCCGGATTTGGAACTCCGAGCGCCGGTGGAACGAACACCTTGAGATAAGGTGACATTTTGATGGAAAGTGACAATGGATCCACTATTGAGAAGGTCTTTCCTCGAAGTACATGTGGATCTAGTGTGGAGATTCTTAACTCTCTTGAAGAGGGAGACGAACCACATATCTTGTCGAGTTGGAATGGATCCCGAATCTATTGACATTTGTTTTGTAGTCCAACATTTCCCGGTTGGGAGCCACAATTTTTCCGCACAAGATCGCACAATTTTGGATAAAATATATTTTGATGTATTTTTGCTTGGATCTCGTTGATGAAAAATCAATCCAAGTTAATTTCGATAGTTGATATAAATACCTTTTGGCAAGTCTTCGAAATTAACGCTGGAATTGAAATTTGTGAATATACTAGTTGTGAGCCAAAAAAGTCGATCCGTCTTAAACCAATACATTGAAAACGTCATTCTTTGATGTGCTTCTGATGCAATGGTTCAAAATAATCCATTCAGAAGATAGAATCAATCTAGTAAACAAGTTTTGCCAAGCAACATTAGAATTGAGCCTGTTTCGAATTCTGCTCAAAGTAATCTTTTCATGTACAAGATATTCTCAGAGCAAAAACAACAAGCCACAACTCACTCCAGAGATTGGGAAGGCACAATTTCCTGCGGATATAAAAGAACCAACAGACCCAGACCTGTCAAATTATGGATGAACCTGCGGGAATGCAATCAACCCAACTTTTATCATTGCCAATCTTGTTCCTTCTTCCCCTCTTTCATCCAGAAATATGAACATGATGATGCACTGGACCGTTCTCTGAAAGCAACTGATTGTTCCCCCGTAAAAAAGAGAGGAGAAGTTGCACCAAAGAAGTGCAGTGCCACCACTATATTGGTGTCATCATAGCGCACACCTACTCTTCTGACAGCAGACGTCTTTGGGTGGGTTCGGACCCTTTCAAGTTTCCACCATTCGAACAACAACAGCCCACGCATCCTTCGCCCCATTCTGCATTGAGGCACGATTGAGTGGGAGACAACTACTGTAATGAAAGCTTGGCTTTATTCCCTTCGTCAGACATGGAGAGTGTGCAGTGTGCACCCACCATGATGGAGCCATAGATGTGACATTAGCACGTTTTGGGGTTGACCACTTCCGATGTGTTTACCCGGTTCCAAATCTATGGGGCGTGAACGGAGGACCCAATTTGCCAATGGAGCGTGGACGAGTATTATTATTACGGAATGGTAATGGTTGGATTTGGCCGAGATGTGCCGAACAAATAGATCAAGTTACCCCCGTTGGGTTTTAGTTATTCCTTCAAAGCATTTGGACATTGAACCCCGGGCAGGTGCAGGGGAAATCAGACACAGATGCAATCCCTTGAAGAAGCTTAGTTTCTTCGATTCCGCTCATAATACAAGCCATATGTGCTTGATGAATCATTGTGATGGTGAGGTGAACAGGTGTCGATGCCAGAGACTTAGTTCATGCTCTTACTGCGTTTAAAGAGTGTTGTTGGTGGGTTCATGGTTGTTGTTGTTGTTGGTCTTGGCCAGGACTCCCGTCTCTCATCTGGGAGAATAACTCCCAATTGCAGGCTCGAAATTGCTCATGCCATCATGGACAGAGTGACCTAAAGCGCTTTATCTTTAAAGCATTGACAACTATTAAAGAGATGTAACCCATTTTTGGTTTCCTGGGGTATCAAAACTGCCCAAAATGGTGGTTTCGTTCCTTGGAAATGTTGCAATTGGACCTCACACCAGGCGAAGAGAATATCAAATTTACTGTCGCTAAAAAACTTTTGAGCTTTAGACTTAAGCTTACTAAAAGATTTTTGCCCTACGTTCTAAAAGCAGAAGCTATGAATAGGCTTATCCACCTCGAGATTTTTGACGACCGCGGGAATCCGTACTTGAACAAGCTCAGTTTCAACTCTTCAGTGGTTTAATATTTGGCTATGAAATCCACAAAATAAGAAATCCAACGATCTTTACTCTCTCTCATGTAGATTTTCATGAAACCCACTGGCCGAGAGGGAAGTTTTTGGCGCCCATCATCTGTGGCCAAGAAGACTCGCTTCTCATTGAATTGTAACGTGGGCGTCAAAAAATGCCCGGATTGGTGATTTGGTTGCTTGCTCATCAACCTACATGATGTACATTCCTCTCAATTTTGTGACGTAACAAAATCTTTGAAGACCTCAGAGCAGCCCATTACCCATCTGTGTCTTGTATATCTTATGAGGACCGATCTGAAGGAGAACCGGTCACATCATGGCTAGGAAGCGATTTTTCTGTATTTTCATAGCACAGCTATCCACTTAGCCTTATTATTTCCCTCGATCGATGTATGGATGGATCGCGGAAGAAAGGAAGAACAACAACAAACGCACGCCCTCAGATCCGGTCTCATTCCTGCTCAACGGGTGCGATAATTCCGCGATGGTTTATTGAGATAACATTTGTTATGTATTACTCATGATTCAGTAGCTCAAAAGGGTGTTTTTATTGTGTGTTTTGGAGTGACTTCTGGCTTCCGTCGATCTGCCTGGAATAACTCACTCTCCTCTTTCCGACCCACCAAAATTACAGGATAGAGGGTTTGTGCTTGGAATACCCATCAAATGATCTCCGACTACCGCCAACCAATTGCTAGGACTCATAGGTCATGAGGTGCAAATATGGTCCCTTGAACAAATTTGTTTTACCCGTCTCGGCTTCATGGGCTGCCAAGCTGAACCGAGTAGGGATGATGGCGTATTCCTTATTTGTTTTCCGAACGGTAATGGCACCTTGCTTACATTCGGATTCCGTGAATCCCTCCTTGGAGTTTCAGGGCATCTTGGTTGATTCCGAATTATTTCCAAGTGTTGCACCTTGCATGAAGCCCCTCGCAGAAGGACCATAACCTGTTTGCCTTGGACCTGAGTCGGTTGACAATCATTAATCCCTCTCTGGGGTGGACTCAATCAAAAGAGATCATAATAAACGTGCACAGAAAAAAGATTCAGAAAAAGTCAGGAGTCGAGAGAGAAACTCGGACACGCTACATAGGATGCAAACCTGTTCTGGAAGAGATAAATGGAAGTTTCAAAAAGGCCATACAATCTTGAGATTCTTGAACGGGACACTCGGTTATAGCTCGGACGCGAAATGAATAAATACCAAACAATCAATTTCCCTTCTTCTCAATGGTGAATGAACATCAGTAATGATTTTGATTCCTTCAATGTGGCCCAGGGAGTCTCAAGACTCACCCGAAACTGATTTCAATTGTTCTGCGTCTTTGTGTCAACGCCCATCGCTCTCCACCCGTAAATTAAGGGCATCATGAGAGGACGAAAAAGTATTCCTGCCATTCGTTCATCATCCCACGATGAACCTTTTACACTAGAAGAGAACAGTCATTACCATCTATCTTAGGCCAGGACTATGCAGTCCCAAGGCACCATTAGTCAGCACTAGGAATATATGTATGTATACAATATGATGGCTTGCATCCGTCATCTTGGCATGGAGCCCCACTGGAATGTTATTGAAATTTGGGACAGACTATTGAACCACCAGTCAAAGTATGGACAGCTGACGGTTTAATGGAAATTAATTTTAATCCTACAAAAGTATATTTGCTTGATAAATCTAAAATGAACATACTAGAAAACGAACGACGGAAAAAATATGTGCAAAATTCATTTGAAAATATGTTTTTGTTCACGTCATGCCAAGTTCAAAAACATGTTTTAAATTTTAATCAAATCTACCCACGTCCATGTTTATTAAAGTAGTCCACCCTTTTACCGACTCCTGAACTTTAGAGGTGACGAAATTAAATTTCAGATTTTCCACTACAATGATTTGCCAGGGTCATTGGACTGGAATTGCTCTTGTTGTGCATGAATCAACCCTCTCGGCCCAAAATGGAACTTGGGTCGCGTCTTCGTTCCAAAGGAAGAGAAACGAGATGCTCAAACTCGTGGAACTGAACCTCTCTTCGGACCACGGTTTCCATTGTCGTTCTTGCTCAAGTGTCTACATGTTCTTGTATGCTAGACATGTCCTCGCGCATATTCCGCTCCATAAAGTGACAAATTCCTGGATTTCCCTATTCTCATCCAAACACACTCAAGCAGTCGTGCAAAAGTCTATAGTGGCAAGTGCATCCATAAATTCCCTGTTCCCAAATGTCTCGAGGTCTACCTGAAACCATCAAATGTGCCACTTGTCCCATTCCGAGAGAGCAGAGGGAGTAAGTAATGCGTTTAACAGTAAATAGCTCAACGCCTTACACATCAGATTGTCAAGTCGCGATGGAGATCTGTAACATTTTGATCCCCGTTTCTACATTTACACACCTGAAAGCATGGATCAAGTGGAACACCACGCACTCAAATCCATACTCGGAGCTTCTTGAAGACAGAAGGAGATGTCTCTGCATAGAAAGAAATGTCACTCTAGGGTTTTGAACTCCCATCTTCTCATCCCTCAATTCTTGGAACAAGGGGAAAAGTTTCGGTCTTTTGTGGAGGAATTCAGAGTTTTCAACAATGAAAGACCCTCCATCTGAGTTTGTATTGTCGGGAAGGGAAACAAAACGATGTACATTGGAATGAATTTCAAGGAGCGAGAAATGGAACCATTTGGTTTAGAATTATCTGCTGAAGGTCAAAGTGAAAAAGATACTCAGTTTTGATAGTGAGTGACGTATTTGACAGGCGTACCTAGTAAACAAACTCTCAAAAGACTGATATCAGATCAAAGATGTGAAGTCGAATCAAAGGGCCTTTTCTTTTGGGTTTTTGAAGTTTATGACCATGTTCGCGGTTCCTTTTGGCTTTGATTTCTTCCTTTGTCGCAATGGGTTTTCTTTTGTTGGGTTGGTTCATTACTATCTCCATGGTAGAATGTGTGTATTCCGACTCAAAAGGAGCATATTTTTGGGGTGGCCTGATGAGGCAAAATGAAGTGATGAGTTGTGACCCAACTTTTGGCTCGTTATTTAAATGACCAGACTACTGAAGCTGAAGCTTGAGAGGGAGGAGGCATGATACTATGTGGAGGTGATGCCGTGGGGAATGGAAGTTGTTTTGATGTTGTTAATGATATTGCGAGGCTTTTCACATCATTAGTGCATAATTTCTCGGCCTTAATGAGGTCCACTCTTGGACTTCAAAAGACACACGCACGTCGATTTATCAAGCAGCCAAAAGCTAACCAAGACTACCACCACTCACTCATCATATTCCCATCTGAAAGTTTCTTCTCCATTGGTCATTCAAGGACTTGGAAGGACTTCCCGAGTCTCAAGACCAAATTGAGATGGTGGATAGATAAAAATCTCGTTCTCTCCCCGTCTGGAGAGTGCTTGGGTTGTTGTTGTTGTTGTTGTTGTTGTTGTTGTTGAGGGGAAAAAAGTCGAAAACTGGATCACTGAATTGGTAGGCTGAGTGTCCAAAAGTGGTCGCAGCCGAAAATTCGTCGGTCCTTATCATGAAATATTTAGCAGAAACTGGTTTCATTTGCCGGACTCGGATCTGTTTGTAACACGCGGAAAAAAGTTTTCCCTCTCTGGCGACTCCTCTCAAACCTGACTCAACTCTCTTGTCAATGCAAGTTTAGAAAGAAATAATTGTGTCACAACATTCCTGAGTTTGCTTGAAGCACTAATGTTTGGTTCATAAAAAAGTGAACAATCAAGCAATGTATCAATTGGTAAAATACAATACGTATATTCTAAATCCTACTAATATACATATTTCAATAATCCAAGGATTATTTGAAAATAATTTTGAAAGAGGCACAAGGTTTTCTAAAAGACATAATTGAGAAAGCGGCAATCTAATAAACACGACCGAACTAGTAAACACATCGCTGTCAATCGATAACAGTCTAAAATGAGTATTTACAAGTACCCTCAAAAAAGTTCGAGAAATCTCGAATTTTATTGTGATTTTGAGTCTTTATGGTACTCACAACATAGTGATTTATATTGAATTGTCATTCTGTTTAAGTTTGAATCAAATCGCACAGGGAATTGCTAGCTCTATAAATGTACTTTCAGCTAACTCAAAACCCAAACTAAATTTTAATTGTGGAAAAGAGTATTTTTTGCTAATTATAGGCTCCAAGGATTTTGTTTTGAGTTCATTTTTTGGCATGTATATTCTAGTATATGTTTTTCAAGACAAAAAATGAAGGAAAAGACACTCAACCATGGACGTTTGTATTGCATTATTTGGCTGCGGGGGGTTATTTTTCCTTTAAACAAAATCTGATACGTACAAGTTACCTAAATCGAAGCCAGCTTTCTTGGAATGAACTACGAAAGAAAGTTGAGTGAGTTTCCCCATCAAGTTTTGAAATTGGATGTCTTTCCTGGTTTCAATAGCAAATTCCATTTATCAGTTTGTTCCCAAGTATTTCTTCTTTCAATTCCATCCGTCGAAAAGGTTCCTCTGCCTATATCATTATGGAGTTCCATTGTACATGCAAACGGAAATTAAAAGCGACTCAAGTTGGACTATCCCGCCGTTCGACCCAAAAATGTCTTTTAGTATAGAACTCTATTTCCCATCCCATTCATCTCTCAAATCTGAACAAAATAATGCATTTTCAAACACATTCCAAGGACACACGAGATCTTCTGTCTGTCTCGTTTTTCCTTCGCCAGCTCATGCTCGATGTTGGCAATTAATTCACATCCTTGATGGATATGGACATCCTCATGTCAAATCACGACCAATGTACGTACGTACTTAAGTACGCAATGTATTGTATTGTACACGAGCTCCACTTCCCGAAAGTTCTCCGATTGAAGCATCTTGAGAAGCCTGATGATACATTATGAAAATACTTGGGCCAAAAATTCCACGCTCCATTCGTGAGCAACGAATTCCAGGATCTAGAGTCCTCTCACGAGAAAAAAAGAAGCCATAAAAGTAGTTACAACCGTTTAAGGTACAACATTTCATTTCATACCACAAAATGGACCCGACATGAAACAGGTTTTCTGGATGATGTCGTGAGCTATCACTCATTATTGGACCCTAAAATTGCTACTACTTCTATGCATTGAAAACGGGACTTTTACAGAGCTTAAAATACTGTGCAAATTTTGCACATTGTATTGAGTGAGCTATTAGAAATTAATAGAAGACTTAGCACGTATTGAGCTTCTCCTGTTGAACTTTCTTAGATTGATAGACCGAAAAGGCTCTTTTTAATCGGAACCGAAAGTTTCGTAAAAACAGAAGCCGAAACCGACTACAAAGTTTTGCACTCAGTGTCTAATTCACCTTAAATTATCATTCCCTTTGCAAATTCAGAAATAAAGGACAGAGGTTCTCAATCTGAGGATGTCAGAGGGGTTTCTTGCGACCCCCAAAGACCTTTTTAACCATGATAATTTAAATTTAAAGCAAAGGGATATCGTTCCCTCCAAAGCAAGTTCCTTTGAACACATTCTCAGTTATGTAAAACCTCATGAGCCTCAATGTTTCTACCTTGAGTAAGGCCGCATACCCTTCGTTGTGAAGAATAGCATTTGGTCCTGAAACTGAAATCCCATACACGTTTTGTTGTTCCAAGCGCGTTCCCGACTAATTGCAATTAGCATTGCCTTAATTACTTTCCCTTCTCGAGTGACCGTACCTTAGGTGCAAACAACTAACTCCTCCTTTTTCCCCTTTTGCTCATCTTATCCCCAGGTTCCCCTCTCCTTTTGTTTCTTTTACTGCAAGTACTTGAGCTTTTGAGCCCAAATAATAGGTTCCAAGCAGAGACTTTACTAGTGGGCGATTGTTTTTACTCAAGTCTTTGAAGGGAAATTTGGACAAATTCGTATTGTTGTGTAGTTTATAAATTGCGAATGACTGCCTTATTATGATTGGGAAATGACTGCAGTAAGCGTACCTCTTCTATGTATCTCTTTGAGTTGGTCAATTTTCTTGTAGTTCTTCCTGGTTTGGTGTGATCATACCTGGCTTGAGCTTTGGCTCAACTCAAGTGTGTATGTCCATCCAACAGTGACTGCGGACGGATATAAATGATGGGAAAAATAATGAAGCATCTTCTTCCCTGACGAAATTGTGCAGCTTTACAGTACTACAGTACTGTACTATACATCGACAGCTGGACTATATGAAAATTCCACCTCTGGGCAGCTCATAATGTATGTGTGAGGTCTCGTTAGAAACGAGATAACGTGTTCCAAGAAATGAAAAGCGAAAATTCTCCGACAGGAGAAAGTATATGCTTTATAAAGGGGAATTGGTTATCTTTTGAGTATTCTGTTGTCGATCAGTTTGCTTTGGGCCGCAAGGAACAGGGAAAACTGTAACCTTGAAAATCGAAGGATTCTGGGTGGAGAATTGTCTATCATTGTTGACAAGGGCTTTTTGGTAATTGTATTTATGGGATTGTTTTCAAGGACTCTTCCATGTGGGTGCAACTTTGATATTCTCTCACAGGTTGCACGATAGGGGGTTTGTGAACAAGTGATTAAAATCTTGAATCCAATCCAATCAGTGAAAACAATTTGTCTCTTTCGACCATACTTGAATTGAAGTTTTCTAATTCATCTTAAACAGTAATTCATTTCTCGCTGCTCCATCTTGAGGAATAAACTATTATCAAAGCAATATATATCACAACACTTTGCCTTCGTGCGATTGGAAGGATGTTGAACAGCCGCGCGGACAACGCATTGTAAAGTTGGCAATAATTTAAACTACCCTCCGACGGTGTAGGTTCGAATCCCGATGCCGAAGAGAGACTTATTTTCTTTCATTAATTCAAGAGATTCCATTCCTTGCAGCGGCATTTGAAATCCGGAAATGATTTCAAAAGATTCATAAATTCTGAATTCAAGGGCCAAATATATCTTTTGTCATCTTTATAAAACTGAAATGTGAATCTATTTTTTGTGATTTAAGCACATGTTTCATTCTTTGACGGTCTCGTGCATGGTCACGTGCTCTAGATCCATCCCAAGTTTAAAATCATCCTAAAAGCGATGTTTTTATTTATTTCTGGTACATTGTTTTCCCGCATGAAAGCAAAGACCGTTTCCGATAACATTTAGTTTTCCATCCAGGATGTCACCACCACTCATCAACGTTCATATGCGGAAAAAGAGGAAATGAACCAAGAGGATTTTCTGATCCAGAGCAAGACAGGTTTGTTCCACTCTACCTTGGGATTAATGTTCCATGGTCAATATTGATTGTGGCTCTGCCAGGTTTAAGGTCTCCTTTGTACTTAAGACAATACCTATGGTCATCGATTGCGGGTTGTGGCGTACAAATATTCCGCTAAGGTTCGGTTGGAGCTTCTATTTGGTTCATTTCATGATCTTGCTACATAATCGCACATATTTATGAAGATAGATTGGGTTCTTCTGGCTGGAGGTATAAAGATCACAGAAGACTCTAATGAGATAGATAGGGATGCACTTCCCATCACCCTGTCGAGTGAGACCATCAATCTCACCCTGCGTCAAAGATGTGCCACTTATCTCTAGATGTGAAATAACCAACAAGCCCGCAAAGTGGATCCAATCGTTGTTGCCTCGCCGTGTCTCTTCCTCAACCCATATCTATCGCCAACGATAAATATCCAACCAAAATGGGACCCGATACAGCAGCAGTCCCATCTAATTGCCATCTGAATGTCACTTCGCGACCGACTTAATACATGGATCTTTGAATGGGAAACCGAAGAGAATAGATGAAATGCATTGAGGAAGGGAAGCGAGAAGAGATCTTGAAATCCTTGGCAGTCAGGATGTATCCAAGACCAGAGTTTGATTGCAACCGGTTGACCAGATCCCATCGCGAACTTGAAGGTGGTGTTGTTGATAATGGGAATGGACATCAATGATAAAGAATGTGATTTGTCCATCGTGAACAGAGGCTTGATGATGGTTAATGATCTTATGTTTGGCGACTGGGGATATTTTTTTACCTCTTACAAATTCACCATGTCAATCACAACCCCCCTGAAAAGGTCTCTGTGTTCCACGCAGATTTCTTCATAAATTATTGGAAACTCATTTTTAACACTCTGGACGGTATTTCTGACACGCCCAAGATCATCGTGAATGATCAATCCATCGATGTTTGACACACCTTGAAATTTTTCCAGGGCCCTCTGAGCCTCTGGAATTGACGGGAGGACCATCAAACCCCAAATTAATCGCATTTTTCAAGGAGGCTTAGAGTATTTTCTCAAGCCTCCTACCTTATCGCATAATCACTGGCACTTTTCGAAGTTCTCGAACCAACCTTCAGTTATCGTGAACAGGATTCTCTAAAAACCCATATCATCCACAATACCCGCGTAACAACCCCGTCATAAGAGAACAAAAGTGAAGGAAGGCACCATAAGGAACACACCAACCTACTCCTTCCTCGTTTGCCCTTTGATTGATGGGCTAGTCAGTTTCGTTTTCATGGGCTCGCCAACAAACAGCGGAAATTTCTTGGCAGCAGCAAATTCAAACTTAACGAAGAGCAGATTCCAATCGCCCGACCTTCTTTGAAGTGACCCTCACTGAGCTGATGTTGGCTTATTTTGACCGCTTGTCAACGGATTGGATCCAGTTATCAATCCAATCAGGCTTTCGTTTGACTTGAGAAACTTGATTCAATCAGATACTTCAACCTTGTGTCTATATCGTAATTGGGTTAGCTTAGTTTGAGAGCAAGGAGGTGGATCAGAAGATGGAGGAGTGTAGATAGACGTTCCTCCCCTTTCGAAGCAAAAAGTCTAGGTAATTTTATTGAAGGTGGATGGCTTCGCTTACCGTAGGTGTCAAAGTTTTCTCGCAAAGCTGACGAGGACGCGGTTGTCTCGCACAAAACAATCAGACCAACCAGAAGAGCACAAAGCGGAATCGTTGAAGTGGAACTTTTCCCCAGACATTTGAGCCTGGTCTTTGTCTTCGTTGTCTTCGTGACAACGGGTATGTCTGGTACTGGCCTTGAACAAATTTGAAGGCTCATCTTGACTATCATCAGCGTTTGTGGTGATGGAAGAGGTGGCGGTGAAGGAGTCGGTCCCACTTGGCAAATTTCATCGCCAAATATTGGTTCTGGCACAGAAGTTACTCACTACCCTGCTGGAACAACACGTGGTGCCCAGGAATCTTCTCCTGTCAAATTCACAAGTTCCTTTATTCCAGCTCCCAATTATGGCATGCTCAATGGCACACATTGCTCAATCAGGATCAGAACGGGGACCGTGTGGAAAATTCGATTTTTTTGGCCCCGGTCCCCTGTTCCTTCACTCACTTGATTGGGTGTCAAACTGGTTAACAATTCTTAGAGGATGTTCCTGAACTTCATCCGACAGTACATGCAACCCCGTCAACTCAGGGATCCTCACCACCCAAAGCTTAATTTCAAACTACTTGAGAACTAACT